>QANU01099453.1:363857-418328 GCA_003254905.1 Nissolia schottii
TATGTCACATGATGTATTATAAGGATAAAATTACCCTTTCTTTAAAATAAAAAGAAAAAATAAAACTAATTTTAATATATATATATAAAAAAAAAAAAAAACTCAATTCTTTCAAACCATTTCCCGGGTACCTCCATCTTGTTTTCTAAATAGAACCTAATGCTCCAACCCCTTTCATGCCTGTCACCATTCCTTTTACGTTGCCTCTTACGTCACCTTTGCTCTTTGTTTTTTTCATTTTTCTTTGGTGGTTGAGTCTGATTTTTGTTGGTGTCAATGCTATTTTTCTAGTAGTTGTCCTTATTTTGTCTTACAAAAATTAATTTTTCTTTTATTTTTATTTTAAAGAAATGGTAATTTTGTCCTTATAATAGATCATGTGATAGACACATGTGTACTAACAGACCTTTTAGATGTTAAAAGTGATAGAATGTCTTATTTATATTGTTTTGAAAGCTTAAGGGGTTAAATTATAAATTTTGTAGCATTAAAAAGTTAAGTGGACAATAACCATAATACAAGGGAGTAAGTTGCTATTAACCCTTATGTATATGTTTACGAATAATAATGTGTTACACAAATTTTTTTTCTATAAAGTAATATGTTGTCTGATGAAAAATTATTAAACCCTAATAATAGGCATTTATTAACTGGGAAAATAACATATAAATTTCTCTAATTTACTAGTACAATTTTTTATTGCAGAATGATCCCATTACCATGTTATTAATACGCACGGAGGACGAGTTGGTTGTGATTCTGATTTCATTAGAAGTGGAATTGATTGAAAGAGATGCCATATTGTGGCCACTAGTTATTATCAGGTGTACCTAGGGTTCGGTTGAATGGTTGCTTAATGTTCGTCCACAAATAATCTAACGTACTCTTTTGACTTTGATGACCCCTTACCTCGTCTAGTTATCTCATTGTTCTGGACCATATTCAACGTGTCCAATCAAAGATAGATAAGTAAATAATTTATCCCATAAATCTTTATAAATTTCTTTCCTTAAAAAATAAGGAATTTATCTTATTAATTTTTTTTAAAAGTTTAAATGAAAGTTAAGTTTTTATTAGTAAGGTGGCTCCCCTGCCGTACTTAATTGTCCAGATAGAGATTTTTTCTCACCAAAAATCACATTTACACCCCCCGAACATTACTTCAATTATAAATAGTTATTTTAAATTTTTAAATATTTAAATTTAATTATTAAACTTTTAGTCACTTGTAAATAGTCATCATTAATCGTTAAATCTCTCAACTAAACTCTTACACTTTAATTTAGTTACAAAGAATTATTGAAAGATATAAAAAAATTAATTTTTTAAGTTACAATAATTTTTTAATACATTATTACTATTATTAAATTATTTAACAAGATTTATGAGTATCAAGTATAAAAAATTGTACCATCTTTTTACAAAATTTTCGTTAATTTTCCATCTAATGTTTTTTTAAAAAATAATATATATATATATATAAATTAAAATAAACCACGTGAACAAAAAAAATTAATTTACTTTGAAATCGCTTGCTAAGACTTAGAAAAAAAAATGAGGTTATTCTAAATCTATGGTTAGATGTATATTTTATTTTTAAAACATATTAATATTTTTTTAAATAATATTTAACGAGATAATAAAAGAAAAATTTAAAAAATTAGTAAAATATTTTATGTGAAGCACTCATAGATCTTAACATGTTGTTCTCTAACATTTTAATAGTGGATTACATATAATTTAACATAAGATTTTATTATGAGAATTATTGTACTTTGAAGATTTAGTTGAAATAGTTAATGGTTGATGGTGACTATTTGCAAGTGAGAAAAAAAATTAATGGCTAAATTTAAAGATATAGAAGTTTAAGATAATTATTTACAAGTGAGTGAAAGTTAATAAATGGTAAATACTATTTATCCTTTGGCTTATGAATAAAGCATACTACTTTAAAAAAATATTTTTTTAATGACTAATATTTTTATTTGATCTATTTTTTACTTTATTTAATAATTAAGATTTAGTAATTAAAAAATGTTTAAAAGAAATTTTAATAAGCAAGCATGGAAAAATTACCAAAATTAAACATGAAAAAAATACCCATTCTCAAAATGAACCATTTGTAAAGTTGTTCTCAACATGAATCATTTTCATTATAAAGGGAGTCAATTTAAATCAATTTACGTGTAACCTCAGTTTTTAATTTATTTTATTTATTTAAATTGAGTTTCAATTTATTTTAAATAAAAAATAGAATTCGATTTAAATCGATTTCTTTGTACTATATCCAAAATTAAATCTATAAATAAAGGTATGTTTATTTGTAATGTGTGTCAATGTTTAGGTTTTTTGTGAGTTAGAGAAAAAAAGAGTGAACAGTTAGTAGAAATTTTAGTGTACTATAATGGAGAGAAAATAAAATAAAATTACTTTCACATTTCATCTATTATTAAGCAAGATTCTATTGGGGTGTCTAAATAATGATAAAAAGAAAATACACGACGAAATTACTTCTACACTTCATCTGTTATTAAGTAAGATTCTATTGTGGTATGAACTCATGGAAATTTCATTTAATAACAAATTAGATATGAGTCAATACATTATTCTACACAATAAATAAATTCATATAATATTACATTTTTTTTTCAAAGTATTATACCTTAAGAGTAAAAAATGAAAAGAAAAATAAAGAGAGGAAGGGTAGTGGATTTGACATGAGAGAAAAAAATTAAAAAAATTAAATAAAGAGTGGGGAGAGAGGGGGTGACGTGATACGAGAGAGAAAAGGAGAGGAAAGAGTATAGGGAAATAAATTTAAATCGATTTTTCCTTAAAAAGAAAAGGAAAATTTATTAACATAAGAATGATATGATTTATTTTAAGAATAATTTTATAAATGATTTGTTTTATGGATGAATATTTTTTTATGTTTTATTTTAAGATTTTTTTCCAGTAAGCATTACGTCATTTTCCGTTTAGATTTATTGATATTAAAGAATAAAAAAACATAAACAATAGAAAAATGGATCACTAAAAGGAGGCTCAATTTGTGTATTTTGCCTTTGTGTTTATATGGTAACGTTCTTCATTCTAACCTTATCATGATGGCTTAAGAAAATGATCGATCCGTAATTTTCAGTGCGATTAGATGATCACATCATATCTGTTTGATATGATCTGAAAGCAATTCAATTATTGCAATGAAGAAATATTTTTGCCACTGATTTAACAAGGAAAACCTTAACTAGGCGTAAATCTAAAAGTATTTTTGAATGAAGTGGGGATTCACTTATACTAAATATAAGTCTAAAGAGTTACATTCGATATGATTGTCACCCTTCATTTTAAGAAGATCTAATTAGTATAAGTGGGTTCCTACTCTTTTGAATATATTGGTTTTTACTAGATATTTTTTACCCTAGTCACATTTAAATGTATTATCTAATTTTTGTAAACTGAGATTTCTCTTTGAGAAAGGTACTGCATTGAGTTGCCATACTTAGACACGGATGTGTGTAGTTTGCTGAATCTTCTTAAATCTTACCAAGAATGTGGCTATGAGAATGCAACATTATTCCTATGTTTGATTCAAAGTTTTGAAAAACGTTATTGGATAACTTGTATTCTCGAGATTCTCACTTCTCCTATGAGATTGTTGGATTCTCATGGAATTTGAATGTTTTGCCACATGAAAATATCAAATTGACCTCAAACCTCATACCCTAAGAAAACACCATGGACCACCTGCAGCTAGTGACTGGTTGGCGATCGACCATCATCGACCGGTGACTGCCAACTGACCATCGTCCGTCGATGATGAACCATAGCCCGACTGGTGATGGACCAATGCCCCAACCGGTGATAGACCACTGCCAATAGGGACAGACTACTACCAGACGGTGACAAACCACTGTTGGGCGATGACGAGCCACGTTGAACGACGATCGACCACTGCCCAACTGGAGACTTACCATCACTGGTCGGCCATGGACCACCACTTGACTTACGACGGACCAACGCTTGAACAGGTGATGGATCACCGCTGACGAGTATGGACCACAACACGACAGGGACAGACCATCGTCAGACGACGGCAAAACACTATCAAAAGGCATTGATCACCATCGGACGACAACGTACCATCGTCGAACGATGCTAGACCACTACCCAAACGAGTCAGACCAATGTCGAACGGCAATGGGCTACAGCCTACCTACATCATTTTGTCATGAGGATTTTTGTAAAATATATTTAATCTCGAGAATAAGAATTCAATTTACAACCAAATGTTATCAAAACATATTTTTGAGAAAGCTTTTTCTAAGAATAGTATTCTCAAAAATAAAAAAATATTCCGCAAACCATACGTCCCACAAAGTATACCCTAACAACACAACATGGTTTATTTTCGTATTTTTTTTAATTTGTAAACACACAACTTTTTAAGAAAAGTAATAATAAAATCAAACAATTTTATTAATATGATAACTATTAACATATAGTTCGAGAGAAATATTAGGATTATTTTATTTATCTCTTTTGTTTTCCTATCTTTCACTTTTGTGAGTGCTAGCTAGAGATGGAGCTGTCATCATATTTTTTAATGGTAACTTTACAAATTGTTTTTCTATACAAATTGTTAATTAGTTTAAAATATAAAGTATTTGTATATAATTAGCATTTAATTTACTATATTTTTTAAAATTATAAGTATCATTAAAATTTTTAATGAATCATTTTTTAAAAAAGTATTTTTTTAAATAATATGATAAATGACTTGTATAAAATTTTTCACATTTAAGAAACATGTCAGTTAAATTCTATAAATCTTTATATTTCATGAGAGATGTGACAAGTAATTGACACAAAAAGGAAACAACTTATAAGGAAGCAAGGTACACTTACCATTATTATTTTGTGGGATTAATATCTTCTCTTTTTTAAAATAAAAAAAGTCAAGGGACATATTTATTATCTCATCATTCATATGATATAATGAGATGAAATAAATATTATATATAAATGAATGATGAAATGGTAAATATAACTCTTTCATTTCAATTTAAAAATGAGAGAATCTTAATTATATTTTACTCTATCAATATGCATACAAAATGTTGTAAATGGACGGTTTCCTTGCCCGAGCAACATTCACACCATTTTTATTGCTCTTATGCTTTGAGTTTAGAGCACAAAGGTTTGTGATTTGTCAATAATTTAACATCTTATTTAACTTCCTTGCTTATCTATAGCCCTCTTATAATGGCTAATGGGAGTTATAATGGTTATCAAAGGTGTCAATAGTCATTAATTAGTTACCATAACAATCTAAATATTCAATAACCTTTAATAACTCCCAAAACTCCTTCACCTCCGTTCATCTAAAGAATAATGAACTAAGGAAGAGGAGAGGAGCCGAACCTAGACAATATATCATATTTCTTTATTTTTGAGCTTGACAATAATTGTAAATAATGTTAATAATGATAAACTTATAATAAAAATCTTAAAGAATAAGTTTTCAATTAACACATGGCTAGTTAAAGTGACTTAAAATTTATTTTTCCTTTTAAATTATTGAGGATAAAAAAAAATCAACATGGAGAAATCTTTATATTTATAGTGATTCAACTTGATTTTAGTAAGATTAGATGTTGTGTGATAAACTTTAAACATAAGTAATTTTAATTTGATAAATTCTATATAAATAATAAAAGTGAATAATTATTCATAAACAACATATAAAATATAATATAAATATAAAATTATTATATAATATAATAAAAATGTGAGATTTGTATATAATTAAAATTTATTATATTTTATATATTATATATATATTTTATTGTTCACTCGCCGTGTTGATTTAACAAAAGTTTAACATTATTTATTATTGATAAACACGTATACATGGGTAACACCACTTTAACAAAATTTGACATCTCATAGACGTGACACTTATCATATGAGGAGCTCAGAGTAGCCGTACGAAAAATAGTTTGATGAAGACATGAATAAACAATGTATAAAATAGAGAAACGGTATTTGTCTATTTTTTGGATTTGGATTATCTTTAAAGTAATATCACGAAATATCCTTTAAATATGGATTGCTAATAAATTCTAATATGTTTTTAAAAAAAGGTTTGACTTTTCTCTCCATTAATGCCTACCATAATCATAATATCCCTTTGAGATTGTGAAAAAAAAAAAGTATCAGTAAGGAAAATATTATTTGAGGGAGGAGTAGACGACAACTTACCTGGTTGAGTTTAGATGGTTAAATTTGATTCAACGTCGTTTGAGAGTGTGGTTCAAGTTATATTTTGGGTTTAGGGTTTAATTTGAAGTCATATAAATTTTCACACTATATATATATATATTCTTTTAAAAATTAGAGATAAATCATGGGATTTTTTTTATTTTTATTAATATTTTTAATAAAATATTACTTTTTTTATATTGATATAATTTATTTTAAAGAGTGTATAATAAAACATCTCTTAAATTTAGTCCGTTTATCTCTAAAAGTTTATAATTTTATTATATATAGTGTCTAAATCTTAATATATATTATTTAAATATCAAACCGAGCTAAAAGAGATCACCCGATCATAAAATTGTGTTGGATACTAATTTTGTTTAACCCAATCCATGTACCCTTTAAATGGCATACAAGGATATAAAAGTAGAGAGTGATTAGTAATTATGGATTTAGATCATCGAAACTGAAATACTATCTTATTTAAAAGAGTTGCATGAAGTAAGAATGTATTAAAAGTTTTGCTGATAAGTAAATTAAGTGCATTTGTTAAAGAAATTAAAAGAAATCTTTTTATTAAAAATACAAGATTGTTGAGTCTTCAATACCATTAATGCTTTAAAAATTTGTGTTTTCAATAAAAGCAACTTATTTTAAAGTTTATTAACAAGTATTTTTAGAATACTTAATAGTAAATTTAAATTATTAATCTACGTATTAAACAAGCCCTTTATTTTTAACAAAAATGCTCCATGTACACTCCAAAATGATACACCCGTACATACACCCCTCTTTTATACGGTTTTATACGTAATTAATGATGATTATACGTAAAACGTATAATTATACACAACGCGCGCGCCAACCCCGAACCCCGTTCTCGTCATCGTTTTCACTTATCATTTTCAACCTCTCATCCTTGTTCTGTTACGGTCATCATCGTCATCGTCATCCTTGTCATTCTTTCATCCTCTCGTCCTCTCATCCTCCTCATCTTCATCCTCTTATCATGTCAAATTTGATTAAAATGGAATTAAGATGATTAAATGCTGGTTTTCTTTTTAAAATAGATGAAATCTATCTTTAACAATGGTGATAAGGGTATATGTTGCAGAATATGAAATCTGAATAGAGTGCACAACGTAATATTGCAGATTATGATATCAGATTTTTAGTGCACAAACATTTTATGATGATGTGCACAAACATTTTCTGAACCTGTGCACAAACATTTAGCACTTGTTTACAGCACTGTGATTTTATTCAAACATATCAGATTTTAGTGCAGAATCTGATATATGTGATTTTAGTGCAGAGAGCACAAAGTACTCGCAGGAACAGATTAGAGAAAGTGAAGAAGGCTGAAAATCACAGAGAATGGAGAGAAAGGGGAAGACGAGGCGAAACGGAGTGAATAAAGAGAGTGAAGAGATGGAAGAACATGAAGGGGTCTCTCCGAATACGAAAGGAAGTCGAAGTGGAAGCGAGAAGCATGGCGTCACACGTGTTTTGATGTGAGTGGGAGAAAGAGTGGTCGAGCGATTATTTTGAGGGACTCACCATATT
Organism: Nissolia schottii; assembly: GCA_003254905.1. Classification (NCBI taxonomy): domain Eukaryota; kingdom Viridiplantae; phylum Streptophyta; class Magnoliopsida; order Fabales; family Fabaceae; genus Nissolia; species Nissolia schottii. Next base: position 371,688 of record QANU01099453.1, read on the forward strand.
ATAATACGGGTGTATGTATGGTGTATCATTATTGAGTGTATATGTAACATCACTATATTTTTAAAAGTAAAGTCTGCATTTAATAGGATGTTTGGTAAATTGCTAAGATATTCATTGGTTGTGAAATATAATATAAACTGACATTTCACATAACATTGAAGGTAACAGATTCTCTCATTTTCCATGATTAATTTAAAACGTAAAATACATAGATGATAATAAAAAATACAGATAATAAGAACACTCAAATACTGGAAAAAAACAAGTATTAAAGGGGACTTATTAGTTTATTGTTAATGTGTCTGCGCAGTCTCTCTCGTTGTTGCAGAAGGCTGGCTACCTAGTCACCTTTGTGAAGCTCAACCTTCTCTCTCTCTCTCTCTCTCGGGACAAGAGAAGAGGTGGCACTCTGCACACTCCCACACACTAACAACACATTAATCAATAATGGACGAAGCCACTAACCCTCCTCATCATCTCTTCGATGAAGACGACGACAACAGCAGCTGCTCCACTCCCTACGTCAGCGCCCCTTCCAGCCCCGGCCGCCCTCCCATCTCCGGCTTCTTCTACAGCGCCCCCGCCAGCCCCATGCACTTCTCCTCCATCTCCGCCGTCCCTTCTTCTTCCTACTCCTCCTTCGAAAACAACAACAACAACAACAACACCGCCTCCTCCGACTTCGAATTCTCCGCCCGCTTCAACTCCACCGGGTCGGGCTCCTCCGGGTCGATGAGCTCGGCCGACGAGCTCTTCCTCAACGGCCAGATCCGCCCCATGAAGCTGTCCACCCACCTGCAGCGCCCCCAGGTCCTGGCTCCCCTCCTGGATCTGGACGAAGAAGAGGAAGAAGAGGAGGAGGGCGGCGAAGGGTCGCACGTGCGAGGCAGAGATCTGAGGCTGCGCGACAAGTCCCTTCGCAGGAGAACGAGGTCGTTATCCCCTCTCAGGAACACCCCTCTTGAGTGGATAGATCAAAACGAGGAGGAGGTGGTGGACATAACTACTGCCAAGGAATCCAAGAACGACACCGTTTCGGCGGGGTCCTCTGAAATTGGAGGGGCAAACAAGATGGATCCGTCGTCATCTTCGGCTTCGAGATCCTCGTCTGCGGGGAGGAGCTCGAAGAGGTGGGTGTTCCTGAAGGACTTTCTGAGGAGCAAGAGCGAAGGGAGGAGCAACAACAAGTTCTGGTCCACCATCTCCTTCTCCCCAACCGCCAAGGAGAAGAAGCCCCCCCTGAATCAGGCATCCAAGGGGAAGAGGGGGAAGCCGTCGCCTCACGAGCTGCACTACAAGGCGCACAGGGCACAGGCGGAGGAGCTGAGGAAGAAGACGTTCTTGCCGTACAGGCAGGGGCTGCTGGGCTGCTTGGGCTTTAGTTCCAAGGGTTATGGCGCCATGAATAATGGCTTTGCTAGAGCCTTAAACCCCGTCTCCTCCAGGTAAAGGAGTTACAAAGAAATTGTACACATCACCCTCATCGTCATCTTTTCTGTTTCCATTGTGGATTAATGGTTTAGAATCTTCTTGTGTTTGAATTGCAGATGCCTCCTCCTCATCGCATCTGTACTGCCTGCATTTTACTATTTTCACTTGCTGACTGTGCAGTCACTCCCCCCTTTATATTCTCTATTCCTCTCTTGCCCTTCTTGCTTTTCTTTTCTTTTTATCTGCGTTTATTCCTCACTCACTCACTATCGTTTATCAGTAATTTCGCATCCATTCTTGTTCAACTTTCTTTTAATCACACATAAAATTATAACTTGACATGGTGTCGCACGGATAAACAATGACAACTCACTTCTGTTCTCCAATCTATTTTATCTAAAGATATAGATCTGAAATGTCACTTAATTTCACGACAAATGATAAATCTTTAACAAATCTAACAGTGGAACTTTACTATTTTCATAAATGCTATTTTAATACTCAACTTTGTTTACACCATATCATTCAATTCACTTTCATTCATATTTTATATATATATATGCGAGTTTGGGTCCCCGAAGAATTGGTCACCAAGTTCGGGGTCAAAATAACACCCCTCACCAATTTTTAGAAAGAAAAGATGGTATTACGGGTCAGAGATATCTAGTAGTAACATTTTTTTTATTTTTAAATTTCACAATAAAAGCACTTTCCATAAATCACTTATCTTTGTTGGGAGGGTTAAATCTGGCACAAGCGACATAATACCGAATAAAAAACAGGCCTAAGCAACGTCGTCGTCGTTGGGATGCTTACAGCTTGTTAACCAAATTAGTTGTATTGTACCAATAAATTCAAGTTGCAAAAGGGAATCACAAATCAATGAAAATAAAATAAAGGAAACGGTTACAGAAATCCACGTGGTGTGGGGAAGCCCTGTTTGGTGGTTTCGGCCCCAGGGGTAACAGTGTAAGAACATCACTCAACTGCATTTGGAGTGAGGTTTCTAGCTGTATCAGACCCACAAAGGCAGAGATAGAACACACCACAATTTGAAGATGCCTGAAACTTTTGTTGCCATATTAAAAAAAACGTCCCAATCTTTTTGTTGCATATGAAAATTACATGATATGGCTGTCGGGACTTGGGATTATTATGGCAAATATATGAGATGGCCCTGTTTCGCTCCTTGTCTATCCAACTATCATTGCTTTTAAGGGGGTCCATTTGGTGTTAGATGCAACATCTTTAATTATGCGATTATGATAGTTTGATAGATCCTTAGGAGAAATGCAAATCCTATGTGCGACAAGGTTCCCCTTAAGATGTGGACATAAAGTCAATTAATATTATTTGATATTGACTTGGCCATAGGCATGTTACAAGTTGTTATGTAACTCATTTAAACTCCAAGAGATGATGGTGTTCTTTTTGGTTGCTTCTGTATGGGGAATCATGTTATGTTTAGTTCGCTATTTAATTTTTCTTACCCAGTAAGTACTAGTTAGTACTATGGATTATTTAAGGATTTTTTTGAAGAGTTGTTCGGCGTTGGTGTGCATGGGGGGAAATATTTCAAAAGTTAGGCAATAAATAACTCCAGACACGAATGTCATCAATGAGGTCCTTTCTCCCTTAACGGGCTGAAGATGGCATTTAAAATTTTAAGCTTATTCAAAACCCCAAAGTTGACGCAAAATAACACTCCCTTTCTCGATTCCTCTATTGCAAAATTTGAAATTACGCCCAAATTTGTACGTTATTCCAGGAATCAATGATGGGAAAATAAGAAACGTTTTTCAGACAATAAATACACAAATCTAAATGAATTAAAGATCGTATCCTATATTCATATATATATATATACTTGTTTACGTAATCATTTTGCATAGAAAAAGAAGCAATTTAACCGGAAAAAAAAGTAGTTTAGGTTGGTAATTTTTTCCCCCTTTTATCATACATGAAAATAAATTTAAGGAAATGTTAATCCAACCAAAACAAAGAGGCCATCCTTTAGTTGCCCTAGAGAAGAGTGTTTACACCGAGAGGAAAAAAAACCAAAATATTGATAATTTTCATGCTTCCGTTCAATCACTGGCTATCGGTACATGGGATTCCTTTTTATGTAGGGGGATGACCACCGTGCCACTAAGAAAAAACAAAGGGATGGTACCACTACTTTTAATTCAATCAAAATTATTTGTGTCTATTTAAATATTATCATAAATATTATAATTAGATCTACTTATTTTGTCTCTCTTTTAGTTTTATTTTAATCTCATTTTTTAAAATGTGATAGTAGAATTTTGGATTAAATTTAAAATAATAAAAATTATGTTGATATAAATATAAAACTTAAACAATATTTTATTGAAAATGTAACTAAATCTGATTGATCTTAAGGAATTTTTGGTTATGTATTATTAAATGTTATCTCTTACCATTAAAGATACACAAAATTCATTTTAGATGATCAATTCTCTTGTAAAAGAGACCTCATACCTCCTCCTTTTTTTTTTATGGAGCGACATGAACCGGGGATTTAACATTAATGTGGGTTTGGAGAGTAAAAAATCCGAATTTATGGACTAAAACGGAAAATTACCAATGTATGGGGATAAATTCTGAAATCGGACCGGCTGAGGGCGATTTCAGAAAAGCAAAAAAAAAAAAATTCTGAATTTTTTTTCTTCTGAAATCGCCACATGGTACGGCAATTTCAGAGCCTGAAATTGTCGTACCATGTGGCGATTTCAGAAAAACAAAAAAAAAATTCTGAAATCTCCCTAAAGGACGGCGATTTCAGGCTCTGAAATTGTCGTACCATGTGGCGATTTCAGAGTCTGTTTTTTTTTTTAAAAAAAAAAAATCTGACGTCTGAAATCGGAACAGTACATGGCGATTTCAGAAAAATTTCCCATACAACCGTAATTATTTTCCATTCCCCATACTATGGGATAAAAAAATTGATTGAACCATACATAAGTAAAAAATCCACATGAACCTTCACCTTCATTTATTTATTTTTGGGTTCAGCTTCTATGGTTGTAAGTATAGGCTGAGACAGCTATTAAAGGACATCGTCCTGCTTAGTGTGTGATTCATTTGTGGGCAGGTATTCTTGTAGTCTGCCGGGGCCCCCTCTTTCTTCGTTTTGGTTTCCTCCTTTTTCCCTTTATTTTATTTCATGCATACTCGCGTTTTCGATTTGGTTTCGGTTTCTTCTCCTTATATTTATCGACATATATAATGTTAGGTTTCACAAGAACCTTTAAATCATGTGAGGGGGTAAAAGAGTGTCACCCACTACAAGGAAAAAAGGCAATCTGCGGCGGTTTGAAAAGAAATTCGCGGCGGTTTATAACCGCCGCGAATATATGAATTTGAATTTTCATTTATTTGACGGCGGTTCAAAACCGCCGTGGAATTTACTGTTTAAAAATTCTGGAAAAGGATTTGCGGCCATTTGTAACCGCCACGATTATTTAAATTAGAATTTTCGTTTTATTTAGCAGCGGTTCTAAACCGTCGGTATTTTCAGTGTTCCGAAAATGACATTTCCTTAACCAGCTGTTCTCAACCGCCTGAAAATTCATTTTTTAAAATTTTTTAAAAATATATTTCACTTGGTTTCCTATCAAATTTTATTTTATTTTTCAAATGCTTCAATGCTACAATTAATAATTTAATGCAATAAAAAAATTATTGTACAAAAAATCATTCGTAATATATTATCAAATGTCAAACATAACATGTCAACTATATTAGAAAGATCGATAATAATCAACAATAATAGCAAAAATTACATATGAGCATTGTCTTAAAGATATTGCAAAAACATAAATACTCAGGTTCCATAAACCTATGATTGAACTAACTAATAAACCTAATGTTGATGACAAAACTAGTTGATTTTCGATAATCCTTAGTCATCAGGTTCATGACTAGCAGAAGAAGATAGTCTTGCTTGCGTCAGTAACTCCAAATCTATAACCTGAGACAATAAACACAACAAACTAAATAGAATGAGATACCATTAATAAGATAAAAAAAATAAATGCTAGAACTCATCAATAATTGTAATACTACGTAGTAATAAGGGAATAGAGCAGTGATATTTTAACCATTCCAAACACTACCCAAGTGATATTTGCTAGGAAGAAAAGGAGCACAATTGCGGCTACTCTATGTTTCTATCCCACAAGAGTAATATAGTCAAAGGTTCCGTTAGCGAGAGATGTTCTTTTAGAAAGAAAATTAACCCAGCAGGAGGTGTAACTTTTAATCCAATCATTGGAATGACAAGATATAAAAAAAACATGCATGATATTAACCATCAACATATATCATTCATGTTCTTTAGTATGCTTCTTATGTCCCACACCACATGTGGCATGATAATTACTCCATATAGGAGTTTCCTTTGCCCAAGCCCTTTTCTCCTTCTGAAAACTGAATTATCAATAGTCTCTCTTTTTCTCTCAAGTGGGAATTGCTATTTGTTCATAAAGATTGAGTTAGCAGGCTAGATTAGGTGAAAGTGCTGTTGCATGTATCCGCCTTTAAAAATGTTAGGTAAGTGTCCAACCTCCCTCATTCTTCACTAGTGATCCTTGGCATATATATTAATCAGGCAACAATCAATTACTAATCATATCTAAGTAGCAAGCAAAATTGCTAATCATCTCATGATAATGATAACAGTATATATATACACACACACTAATTCTTTAAGCAAAGTGAATAGTCCTAAAGTTGAATGTATTTATTATGCTATGCACTGTTGCTGCCACAAGCACCCACGTTGTCTCTACCATGTTCACTCTTCCACAGTTTCTATTCCCTACTTATCTTTATGTGCCTTCTTTTCTTCTCCAAGTTTCTCCAGGTCCTCACCAGTCACCACGTCTCTCTCTATTTTGTGAATAAGAAGGAGGTTCTGCCTTTTCTTTCCTAAGCGTTCTTAATATTTAACTGACAAACCCTGAATCTAAATCTAATAATTTTTAGGACTTTGCCACAGCAATTAACATAAAAAACATTTTAAAAAATAAGCATGAGCAACAATTGGGCCGCATGTACAAAGAATATGCTAAGGCAGCACAGGATTCACTGATTCACAACAAGCTTCAAATACAGAGAGAGAGGAACCTGTAGTCGTATAACTTGTGAATTCTGATTGGGTTGAGTTGCATTATGTTTTCTTCTTCCTACCCCCCACCAAACCTAGCAACTAGTAGTAGTAGCAGTAGGGCGCGCGCTGTCTCATTCTAGCACTAATCACTGTACAATATACAAGTAATGCTAATATGACATACAATTTTAGACAACTTACTTGTAAAGATATAAGACTCACTATTATAAAATTCACATGGACCTCATACCTTCGTGAATGAGCTGCTTAAAGATTGTTTAAAAACATTTGTCATCCTAACGTTATTATATACTATACATATTACTAACAAATTTTCTTAGTTCACTTATTTAGAGATTTTAAAGTTTCTTTTATTATTCTAATACATTAAAAGCTTTAAAAAAATTGTTTATTCAATAAAATATTTTCAGTTTTTTTTTATATTTTATTTCTTAGGTTACTTGTTACAAAACCCTTAAATTAAAATATTTAAGATTATGGTGCAACAAGTTGATAAGTGTGCTCATAATAAAATGAATTTCACATAGTTTACTTAAGATACACACATCTATTTATAATCCCAACTTTATTATAAGTGTGCTTAAATATGTGTTTATAACTTTAGTTTGACACAAATGTAACGTATCATCCTTCAACATATACACAGTAAAAGTAAATTCTGCTTTACCAAGTGTTCATAGGTCTCCCAAGTGAGATCCATTTTTATTGTATGTGCTAATGCACAATGATGACACATCACATTTGTGCTCAACCAAGAATTTAGGTATAATTTCTCAAACGAAAGTTTATCGTTTGCTTTTTTTTTTTTTATGTATATGACTTGGTGTGCACATGTCCTGTGCAAAAATGTGCTTAAAAAACTCAATATTTTAGATGAAATGTCTATCAATCATACTACACGTACACTAAATATCATATACCATACATACTCCTTGTATTAAATACGTTTACGCATGGATCCTCACTCCGCAGAAGAACTGAAGAATACAATGACTCTTTTAATTGCCTTAACATTAATTCAGCAAAGGTGCTTAAGATGTTCCTCTTAAGAGTCAATTCATCTGCCTTTGCTGGGTTGATTGACTGCACATCAAAAGAAACACTCGAAACTACATGTTCAGACAAGTCATCCAAGTTAACGTCAAACATGAAACATTTGCAGTCAAAAACATATTTCTTTGATTTCATCCAAACCGTTATATGATAACGTGCTTATTGATAACTAAACCTTCAAAGGACAAATATTACTAGAAAAGTATATCTTCATTGTTAAGTAAAAACGTTGCCACAAAAATAAGCAATTGTGGGATCAAGAGAATTCCTTAAAGCCGAAGTATGGGTCTTTAATTCGAAATTCTTAAGGAATGTCTTTCCTCCAAGAAGCTTATTCCAATAGTATATTGAGTTGTATGTACCCAAAATTTCCTTATCATATTGCCATACAGCAAATACCTTCTTGTTTATCCCGACGAGATTGTACTATATATTGCCATAAACTTATAAGGAGGTTTAATTTTTAATTCAAGTTTTTGAATATTCTTCAATCCAAAAAATATTCTTCAAACTTATAAGGCAGACTTGTAACCACAATTCAAAATAAAACTTACGCAAAAACCAGAACATAACAGAACCATAAAATGGTTCAAACCTTGCATCAGATCCTTTAAGCCCATTAACTTCCTCCTCAAGCCGCAGCCGCCTTTTTCTCATTATCATCAGCAATCATGAACTCAATCACCAATTCATCCAGAGATTCTGTTATACCGGCCGATTCCGAGAACAATTAAGCCTTTCAGATATAAAGTACATTATTCTGTTCTTTATATCAGTAAACATATATTGTTTAACTAAAATTAGAAGTAAGCCGTCCTTTCCCATCACGGTTGGTGCCACATTTCTCATTGATGAAAGCTACGAAATCATTCAAATCACGATAGCCTGCATAATCTTCACCACCTTTGTTGGTCTTTGGAAAAAATTTCAGTGTGGGATAGCCAGTAACAGCAGCAATTTTTTTCCAAATTATGCAGATGTGCATCTTAAGTATGATATCAAGTATCAACGTAATTTAATCAGAACACAATTTAACTCTGCCAGATCCTTGTACTGTTCACTATCAACACCTGCTATAATTACAAGTCTAAGGATTGGATAAACTTCCTTACAGGGGCAAGGGCCTGGCAATGACCGCACCTGAAAGACAATCTAATGTTATCAAGAAAATATCCACATTGAATTTGAAAATTGGGAAAAGAAAATGACCTTACCATATAATAAAGTTTTGGCAAATTAGAAGATTGTAAAATCTATACTTACCATGTGTAGAACTCAACCAGAACATTTTTTGTTTCATCTAAGACAACCTTATTAAAATTATCTGTACAGAACTAACAGGGGTTGATCCAAGTGGTAAACATCTTAGTATCGCTTAAGCAATATCCCGAGTTCGAGATCTTGTGTACGCAATTATTCCCGTTGGGAGACTCACCCATCATAACTAGGTACGCGACCTGGATTAGTCAAGGCTAAGCCTTGGATACCGGATAGATAACCTAAAAAAAAATTATCTATAGAGAGAACTACCACGCTTAATGGAACAGAAGGTATCTTCACATTGGTACCTATATTAACAAGACATTTGATACCAACGGCGAATCAACTAAATACCAGGCAAAGAAATGAATGACGAAGTCCCAAGCCAACACATGACAATCAAGACACTGAACAAGATGACAATAAAAGAGGAAAACATCTTTTCAGAAGGTTCCGCTGTTATATGATTAGAAATGCTTGGATGCTACATAAACCATTTTGTTGTAAATAGACTTATAAGGAGGGGGAAAATTTATGTTAAGGATAAAACTCCAAGAACAAAAAATAAGGACACAAATCAGTAAACTTGTTTTAGAATACAAATATTGACATCATGCAAATTAAGAAGCACTAGAATAGTAAGACATTAAGACAAACTGACAACATAACTATTTAATAAAGTGGTAAAAGATCAATTTCACATGAATACCTTCATGTATGTTCACAAATGTAGCAAGGACTTTTGCAGTGCGCGCACCTTCATACCTAAAAGCACACGCAGTGTGTTCATATGTGAATAATAGATGCCATTAATAGCAGCAAGAAGTTTTCAAACAAGAAAATTTCTGACATTTTCTTTAGTGTTTTTTATTTTTAAATTTATTTATTTACAAAAAATAACAATGCTAAGCTAGAAGTGAATTAGGAGTGCTCGCTTCGGTTCAAGAGATTCCTTAGGAAACCATTGAATTGTAGGATAATCACTAACCCCATATTTACTACAAATGCCTTTGTGATCATCACAATCCAGCTGCACACATGTGAATTCCCCCGTCATTGGCCAAAATTGTATTCAATGGGAGTAATTATGAAATTCAAATCACATTAATCCACCATGGTTCATATAGTATATTAATAACTAACTAACTAGACAAGTTCTAAGGTTCATCCACTTAATTTGAGTGAATCATTCACCTATTTAAATTGAACCCTCCAATTTAAGATTATGTCTACATCTAACTTTAAATAGTTAAAAATAAAATGAAACATTCATAAATTTTAAATTATTTGTGCATTTTAGTAGCTCCCCCAAATAACCAATCATATCTATTTCATCCTCATCCTTACCCTATCCCTCTCCGCCACCTGCCCCTCGCCTTTTCAACACGGCACCAACTTGCTACTGCCCACTTTGACTACTGACTTTCCTTTTCACTGGCTTCACCCTCTGCACCTTTGTCGTTTGTGAACCTGTAAATCTCCATATTCTCTTGATAAAATTTCACTTTGTTTTATTGATAATATTTTTCTTCTTTTTTACTAAGGTAGTTGTTTTCCATTCACAAATCTAAAGGATACACAAGCTAATTCAATTAAACCAACTAAAAGAATTCCAATTTAAATAGGTGGATGGTTCACCCAAACTGGGTGAATCTTAGAACCCGCCAACTAACTAATTAACCTTGGCGATCAAAACAGACTTAGTTTTCACAAACCTTGCTGCAAGCTTTTCAAACTCTGGCTCAAGCTTCTTACGGTGCCCAAACCTGAAATGGAAATAGAAAAACAGAGTTGCAATCAAATCTTATGGAAAATACATTTAATCACGATTCATATTGAAATAATTAAAGTGCACAAGAGAATTACCAGGGAGCGTAAAATTTGATGAGAGCGCCGCGATCCTTGCCGACCTGGTTTTGGAAGCGGGCGACGGAAAGACGGCCATGCATGTGTTGAAGGAATTCCACATTGTTTAGCTCATTAGCGTTTTGATATTTCCATTCTTTTTTTTTGGAAATGATGGAAGAATATAATCGTCGCCATGTGACGTTGGTGGTATAATTGATAAAGATCGTTGATACACTAAATCACCTGTAACGTATTATAGCAATTTTTTCGGTTTCACCAGACTTCATAATCGAGGTTAAATGTATTTTAAAATTTACCAAATTTTATGTGTAATACCCAAAATTATTTATTGTTTTATACTCTTACAAAATTGTCTTATATACTCAAACAACAATAACTGAGCTTTTTTCCGTGGGATTGATTACATAAATCAATCGACGTTATATTGCTGTATCAAATACCATGTTTTCATGCAGATCATTAATCTCTAAATATTTATTAATAGTTTTCTCTATAATTTTTCTAGACCTCCTCCAAATTTTAACCGATAAGTTACTCGTTATTTGATCTATTCTCTTTACGAAGCCTTCTACTGGTCTTCTTCTCACATGTCTGAACCGCCTAAAACAATATTGTTGGTCTTAAAGTTGTGCAATAAAATTTTCCTTTAAACTTGAGTGGCACTTTTCTATCACACAGAACTCTTGAGACACTTCTCTATTTCATCCATCCAGCTTAAATCCTATGATTAACATTGTGACGACCGTTAGAAGAGAGAGAGAAAAAAGAAGAAGAGAATGACATCTCACGCGAGACGTATAGTCATCTCGCGCGAGACGATAGACAGGGAAGACGAAAGTGGTTTATGGAGCTCATCTGACGTGAGATGATGTTTACATGGGTTCATCTCGCGCGAGACGAGTGCGGAAATTAGTCCTACATCGTATGCAACTATAAAAGGGAGTCTCCCCTTCCCCTATATATATATATAGAAGCTTCTCGAGTGTTTAGACCTCCTAATTCACTACAAGAGTTTGAGATGTCCTACTTTTGTGAGAATTTTCATTCTATTTATATTTTTATTTCTTTTCTACTTCTCGTCTTCCGTTCGTGAGGAACATTGCCTCCACGTAGGGTGTTAAGAACTCCTAGCTTAGTGCTCTTTAGCGTTCAGCTATGTTAATGTGAATGATTTTTTTATGGTCTATTTTAGATCATGTAGTTATTTTTAAAAAGTTATTTATTCATTTTAGCATTATTTTATTTATGCATATTTTATAAAATCCTAGGAGGTGGAATTTATTATTTTAATTACATATTTATGAAGTTAGTTACTCTTTTATTTAGTTCGATATTTTCTCATAATTATTTATTTAGAAAATATTTATTTACGAGATAGATATTTACAAAGATTTTTTTTTAGAAAATCATGAAACTATTTTTTAGAACTACATGAGACCACATTTATTGTATTAAATATATTTATGTTGTGTCTGTATGATTAGCATTAAATGATATAGATACTCATACTATTTAGTTAAACCCTTAATAAAAGATAATGGTTAAGGAAAAATTCTAGTGGGAGAATACTTATGTTAAAGAAAGATTCTGACTAAGGACAAAACTTAGTACTTAAGATGTCGACACACCTCCTTGACCTAGGAATCTCCCTAAGCATGAGATCTTAATCTACCTTTATTTTTTCAAAATAAAACACTTAAGGATATTAAGTCATGTTATGATAAAGATTATGTTGTGATGATCATGTTATATATTTAAAATTGTTTTCATGGGAGTCTATATAAGATAGAACTGTAAGTCAGCGACAACCTACATTGACTCTGGTATACCTTGTAGGATCGTAAAATAGAATAGGATTCATGTAGATTTAGGGGCAAGACCGTAAAGCTCAGACATGACAGCCCGTGATGCCTAGTGTCATGTATCATGTATCATGTTATGTAGATTAGGGGCAAGACCGCCCAGATATTTCAGGAACAGCTAAACCGTAATGCTCAAAACGTTTATCTAGAGAAACTCCCCAACTATATTATATTTTCAAATGCTTTTATGTATTAGTTATTACGAAAATATTTTATGTTTGCTATGTATATATATTATGTATTGTATTTCATGTCATGTGTTTTTTGAAGCGTCTCATGTCGCCGTGCGGACGGCCTTGAGACTCTCACCAGAGTTCTCACCCTTCACCTCCCCTTCCAATTACATGTTACGAAGTAGCATAGCAAAACATGGAGTTATGGTCAGTTTAGCGGCGTCATAATCTCAGAGTCAGCAATTCACCTTAAGGTAAAACTATTTATAGGAATTGTTAGTTTATTTTTATTTTGTAATTGAGTTATGTCTAGACTGCTCCAGTTTTATACAGGCACGTCCTTGGACCAATCGCATATTTTATCATATATATTTATGTTTAATGTAAAAGAGTTTATGTTTATTCAAAAAAAGAAAAGCTTTATTTGTTTTTAATTAAAGTTAAACTGCATATTTTTACGAAAAATGTTCCAGAAACTTCCATAAGGGAACTAGTCCCTTGCGTGCCAGTTACTTCCTAAGTTGGGGCGTGATAAACATCACTCTCTATCTCTCCATCCTTTTGGATAATAGTGCCAAGGTACTAGAACCTTGTGGTGTGTGGTATATGATCGTCTCCAATTTTCACCTCTATGTTTGGATTTGTATGCTTCTTACTAAACCTGCATTTCATATATTTGGTCTTACTTCTAAAATTATCTTATATACTCAATGAAATAATTTATTTAAACCACTAAGATTAATCTAGTAGTTAGGGATTCGAGTAGTATATATGAGGTCCTAAGTGTAAACCTCATTAATGTAATTTTTTGAATTATAAAAAATAAAATAATTTATTTATTATTTTTGAATTTTAGTCACTTTTAAAATGTATTTAGCAATATATTTAAATTTCAAAAGCGACAAGATTTTTCATTTAGTTCTAAATTCTAATACCATGCAAATAAAATTTAATTATTTATTAAATACTTCTAATTATATTTTTGAATTTATTTATGTGCTTAAGAGGAAGTACTAAAGAAACTACACTCTCATGTGCAAGGTTATCAAATTTGAGATCTTGTATAAGATCGAAGGAATAAAATAAAATATAAAATATGAAATTGTAGTATATTTAAATTGTAAGATTATCTAGTCCAATTAATAATATCATAATTAATTGACCTTTTTAAACTCCTAAAATCGTAAAATTTTAAGATTTAAATCAAGATCTTATCCATTGCTCTAGTGAACTCTAGCCATGTGATACTCATGCAGGAGATGGTTTAAACCCTCTCATTGATATACAACTTCACATGTTATATGTTATATTTATAAAATTTTGTACGAGCCAAAAGTTATTTAATACTTTTACATATATTAACCAGCTGAATATATATTTGTAATATATGAAAAAGAGTTGTTTAATTTATGTGAGAGGTGGAAAAAAAATCTTTTTATAAAGTTCACGTGATTATTTTAAAAAGTCGCATACTTTTTGTAAGTAATTTTTTTAACCTAATTTTCTTTGTTTGTAACATAGAGGGAATGTCAAGAAGCCAATAACATTTTTTTATGTGCAATTTTAATGTATTATTTTTGGTGAATAATATGCCTAATATAAGAAAAATACCAAATTTCAATTTTTTTCGGGTAAAATACCATTCAAATCAACCTTAGATTTAACACCAAAATTATTAACAACGAAAATAACAAAAGAAAAGTATTAGTTACATTATAAAATAAAAAAAAATGTAAATTTTAAAGAATCTAGCACTTGCTTTTATCTTGAGAATTATACATTGAAATGAGAAAATAATAATAACGAGTGTACGGGGTGTTCCGAGAATCGAACTCGGGACCTCTCGCACCCGAAGCGAGAATCATACCACTAGACCAAACACCCTTGCTGATGAACATTGAAATTCAAAACTATAAATTTGTTATTGTACAATTCTAAGTTACTTTGCTTTTATGATTTCTCGTTCTTCAAGCTTAGCTAGGGTTTGCTGATTCTAATTACCCTCTCCATCTTCCCCTTTCTTTCAATCAGCTATCAACACCAATTTCAGTCGTCACCATAATCATCACGTCAATGTCTAACACCAGCAACAATGTAATTGCAGAATTTGGAATATACTTCCCATCTCATCTCCACAACCTACTTGATGGTTTTCCAGATTATTTTTTTTTTTGCGAGTTTTATTCATCTAAGTGTTGATTCGAATGGGTTGAATCAGGTGGCTGGGGTTGACAACACTTTCAGAAGAAAATTCGATCGAGAAGAGTATTTGGAAAGAGCTCGGGAGCGTGAGAGACAGGTAAGTTCTCGATGATTTTTTCCCCCTCTTTTTCTTGATGTTGGTTTCTGCTTATTATTTTCGAATAATTTTGGTTTTTATAATCGTGATTATTTTTAATGCAACTTTGAATAGGAGGAGGAGGCTCGATCCAAACCTAAAGGTATGACCTTTACTTCTTATGCTTCTGTTTGCATTAGCTTCAATACTTGCAACTTCTTTTTTGTTTTTGGTTATTGTGAAAATATATATCTCTAATTGGTGATGGAGTTGGAGCCATGATCAAGTAACATTTCATCAACATCATCATCATCATCATCATATTGATGCAGGTAAAGGTCCTCCAGTGCAGAGGAAACCCCTAAAACATAGAGATTATGAAGTGGACCTCGAATCCCGCTTAGGCAAGACTCAGGTAAGCAACTATGGACATCCATGTCAATGCTCTAGTGCTAGTTTCTGAATAAAGTTATTTTCTTGGTGATGTGAAAACATTTTTCAATGCTTTCTAGGTTTTTAGGGAATGAGGGTTCATCTATTGTTACTGAAATTTGATCTTATGATTCAGTTTTGCTGACAAAATGTAATTGTTTGCAGGTTGTTACACCAGTTGCACCACTGAGTCAGCAGGTACCTTGTTTTCCATATTTATGTTAGGTTTCTAGTTATCACTAAAATATTTCCTATAGGTGCTTTGAAATTGAGGAAGATGTTGACTTTGTTTCAGTGTTTGCTTTTGCTATATAGATGGTCTTTTGGTACACGCTTTATGTAGCTCATTTTAGATTTGATGACTTTTATTGCAGGCTGGATATTACTGCTCTGTTTGTGAGTGCGTGGTAAAGGACTCAGCAAACTACTTGGATCATATTAATGGAAAGAAACGTAGGTGGCCTTTGTGAAACCTTATTGATATGTTTCATCTGATTTTTCTATGCAAGTGTTGCTTTAATTGCATTCGCTTTGCTCATAGTTATTCTTACTTTGTCTTTTAGATCAAAGAGCTTTGGGCATGTCTATGCGTGTAGAACGCGCTTCCCTCCAACAGGTACCCTTTGAGATAGTTTACTAATATATATGAATCAAATGAAACAGCCGGTGCCTTACATTGCATCTGGGCTTTTGTGGCATTGGTTTCTGTAGTTTTTATATGTGACAGAAGTAAATTTTTTGATGAAACACAGGTTCAGGAACGATTTGAGGTTCTTAAGAAGCGTAAAGATCTCGGCACCTTCACAGAGCAAGGTAAAACATTGGACAGGGGAAGGGGGTTGACTGTTTTTTTTTTTAAATCAGAACCATACAAATCTCAAATCTGTATATTGCTGCTCTAATTCTTGGCCTATAGTTAGACATTTAACTGATCTTCTATTTAAGATGGATTTGTTCCTTGAATGTGGAATTTGACTTATACTTTTGACAGATCTTGATGAGAGAATTCTAAAGCAGCAGCAAGAAGAGGAAGAAAGAAAGCGCCTGCGTCGAGAAAAGAAAAAGGAAAAGGTCAGGAGTGTGTAGTTGCTTATTTTGTGTTGGTACATATGCCGAGTTGGAATACACCTTTTTTTTTATCCTCCTTCAACTTTTAATGTTAATTTATTTTTACAGGTAATAATTGCATCCATCTTTCTAAAGTTTTGTTTTCTTTTAACGACCAACGAGTTAATAATTAGCCAATGTTTAAATTTGATTTTAGAAGGAGAAGGCAGTGGAAGAACTGGAAATGGATCCTGACGTCGCAGCCATGATGGGGTTTGGCGGTTTCAGGTCATCCAAGAAATGATGCCATTCTACATGCAGGATGAGCTTTGTTTAAGGAGTTTTGAGCAATTGCTCTGTAATGTTAAGCTCAATCTATAGTATCTACCAGCCTGATTCTAGGTGCATTAAAGGGTGAAAACAAAAACTAGCAGGGCTCAAAACAGTTTGAAAGTTTGTGAGCCGATCCTAAAAGTTATATTCAATCATGTGATATGATTCGTCTGGTTCCTGTACATTTCTTATGAGAACTACCCAATTTTCTGTATTGGGCTAATTTTACAACTCGGCTTAGCTAATGGAAACCCATTATCTGAACTGGGAAATATGCGTTTTCCTGCATGATTGTTTTATTATATACATGCTCAATTCATGGCCAACTTTCCTGCGGTATTATATTACCGACGTTTACCAAGGTAACACGTCCTCATTCCCCCGATATATGCTGATATTGAGAATTTTTTTTTAGTGGCAATAAAATGGCGCATTATCAATAAGAGATGAAATTGCAAACGGGTGGGGAGATTTTCATGAAGCAATTTTTTTGTTCTTAAGTGGATGAAGGATGCAACTCTAACCCTTGTTTAAAATTGAAATACTTTAGCGGCCTTCAACGGGGGGAGGAGACCTGTTAACGCAGGTCTTCACCTCGTCACTGAAGTTGCCAGAAAATGGAGGATGCCAACAAGTGACAAGGATATCAAGTACACAATTATCGTAACGAAAATGTTGTTTTGACACCACAAAATACCCGGTCACCCATGAGCCATTGTGTATTTGGTGTGGAAAAGGACAAAGTTGAGGAATTTTGGTACATTGGGAAAGAGCATAAAGTGAGGTTTGATTACAATTTTAAAAATGATATTTGATTCACACTCTCTTATTTCATCTCTCATCTCCTTTCATGCTCTCTCGCTTGTCTCCTTTTGCGCTCACTCTCTCAGCTCCTTTTCCTCTCCCTCAAGCCCGGCCTTCCTTTCTCGTCGTTGTCCTTTGTCTTCGTCTTTCATCGTCTGTCTTTCATCATTGTTTGTTCGTCGTTTTTGTTTTGCACACCATAGTCATCGGTGCTAAAATCTTGATGCGAATTTTATAACACTAACAAGTGCACTAATTCGTATAAATAATAAGAGTGAGTATTAAAAATAAAGTTGTCAAACCCACGCGGATAATATTACACTAGAGTTTAATTAACAAATAACTCAATTAAATTGATTGGCAGAGTTTTGGAAAATTGGTTTTGAAGACAATAAAACAAAATATATAAATAATAAAGGAAAAATAACAATCAAATAGAAGGTGGAAAAGGTTATGAAGATGGATATTAGGGTAATTGATTTCACCTACTCTAGACTTAGGCATGTTCATAGACAAACACACAATTATCCTAAAACATTGTTATTCAATTATTAATCTAGTTAACTAATGATCGGGGTTTCTATTCTAATCTCAAGCCTCTCTTAAGGTCAAACGATTATTTTTACCTGACTACCCAATCTCTTGGTGTAACCTAATATATTAAAAGCATGAATGATTTGTGAATTCCCTACACACGACCACATATGTTGCATTTGTTCCTCTCGAATTGTTGGTCAACCTATGGTTTCTATAACAGAACACTTTCACATTCCTTTTCTCAAATTCATGCAAGAAAATAATTCATTCAATTAATAACCAGTTAATCAAAAAAATTAAGGATAATTCATAGAAACTTAATTAACATCGATAGAAAAATTGAATACCAAAAAGGTTTTATGATAACATCGTCAATGAAACGGTTACATCAATGCCCTAGTTGGAATTTAGTTCACAATGGAAGATGAAGAAAAGAAAACGAAACTAGAAAATAAGGATTTCATGGAAAAACAATGATAGAGACTTGACTTGGGGACAATTTGAAATCTCTCGCTCATCGTATCACACCTCCGAAGTCTTCATCTTCGCACTTGGGAGCTATCCTAAGGTTGCCTCCGCTCTTGGAAAAAGGCAAAATCCCTCTTTTTTTTTCCTGAACGTGTTTGACGTTTGTATTTAATGTTGCCCACAGTTTGAAATTTCAAAAAGGGGCTTATGATTTTTTTGGTTTTTTTTGCAGATTTTCGCCGCACTACTCGGGTAGTGCTCTCAAAATTTCAGTTCTGGAGCTTCGGTCGTTGCACTACTCTAGTGCCTCTTGATTTACATTGTGATGGTAAAAATGTTATAACTTTTGTTACAAAAGTCCAAATGACTCTATTTAAGTCTCCAATTAAAGTTAAGAAGGAGATCTTCAACTTTGTAGTTGAAGCTAATTAGAAATTCATCCATCTTCAAAGTGAAAACCTAATAACAAAATAAAACTAAAATCATTTCAACATTTCAAAATAGTCCTTTTTGTTCAATCTTCTCCCTGAGATCCTTATTCTTAAAAACTAGTGAACAAACACCTAAAACTATCCTAAAATGTATGAAATAATCTTAAAATTATATATAAAAATCAAGGAGAATAACTCTCATTGGAGAGTTATAACATTGTCCTGTGTCTTCGTCTTTCATCATTGTTTGTTGGTCGCTTTTGTTTTGAACAGCATAGACAAGGTAATCTTTATTTCTTCATCTTCGTTTCTTCGGTGTTTACTCTTGTGAAACTCTGGTTTGGTTATTCACATGGTTTGCATGTGAATGGGGGCACAATAGGTTCTAACCTTAAGTGAAAGAATTGGGTTCTTTTTTTTAAACACGAACCTACACATTAAAAAGTGTTAATACCTTTGGTATACACGTTGATGCATATGCACACGAAGTTGATACATTTTATCAAATAGTTGAAACCTTTTTCAAAAAGTAGTTTTAATCTTTTTAAAAATAGTTGAAACAATTTTTCTTCATTTTCATCTTCTTTTTTTTTTTTTTAAATGCGTTGGTACAGTTAAAAAGAATTGATAATTTTACACACATTGGTGATACCTTTACGGAAAGAGTTGATACTTTTATACACCTTGTTAATACCTTTGTGTCTTGTTTGTTCGTCTTCTGCGTCCTCTTCTTCCTCTTCACCTCCTTCATCCTCAGCCTTGCTCATGTTCGTCGTCTGCTGCCTCTTGCTTCCTCTCATCCTTGAGTTTGAATTTTGAGAGTGGATGCGTGGTTTACATGAGAGTGGGTGAATTGATGGAGAGAGAAAGAGTTAGTGCTATTTTTTTTTTTTTTAATTATTTTGTGAGATTCACTGCATTTTGTATTTATATCGTTGTGTATATGGTGGCTCATAGACGACTGAGTATTTTGGTGTTTAAATAAAAGTGTTATTATCATAAACAAATTGCGGAGTCTGATTGGAGAATCCAAGCTGTTTCATGTGATTCTGAAGCCTGCAATCAAAAAAGCATTCCGTATCGTAAATATTTGTTATCAGTATCATTCCAAAGGGATATATGAAATGCGTTTTATCAGTATCATTCCAAAGGGATATATGAAATGCGTTATGAAATACGTCAATGTCTATCTTGCGTATCAGCATGTAACAGTTTATATATTTGGTTTGATTCATATTTTACCTTAATGAATTTCGCGAAGGCAGCGGCCCAAGCAACTTACTTATATCTCAATGCTTATACTTCATGCCACATCACATTGAATGCACTGACACGAGTAGAAGTTAAAAAAATTTCAGGTGAAATTAAAGTTGCATTAACGATGAATAATTTTTCCTTTAGCAATAATCGTTTTCTACCACTAGGAATAGAGTTCAGTGCATGTGGGGTGGGAACGAAGTTATAAAGGGAAAAGAGAAAGTTAATGGATAGTTATATCAGTAACAGAACAGTTGGAGACAAATAAGTTGAGTACAGAAACTAGGGAAAAAGAACAGAAAACGTTAATATGGAGATGCGGGGTATCGATCCCCGTACCTCTCGCATGCTAAGCGAGCGCTCTACCATCTGAGCTACATCCCCATGTGATATTCTAGTAAAATTAATATTTGATAACATAAATAAAGACAATTGTGTTCCTCTCGACCTCTTAATTTGACGCTCAAGGACAAAATGAAAAAAAATCCATGCGTACATATGCAATCAAGGATAAGATAATATCTGAAACCTTGTGTCTCAATTATTATTGAAACTTTTTTTTGTGACAATATTTTACATTATTGAGCACAAAAGGACAAATTTGTATCTAACTTTAGATATGATTTGAATATTATGCACGAAATCTTTGGATCAAACCTCATGGTCACCAATATAATTTTCGAAGAAAAATTGTTGAAAAAATCTAACAAATTAACTTACATATCAACCCATACCTTTAATAAATGACATTTGACATTCTAAATGACAAAATAAGAAATAAAATACTTAACGTCATTTATGAAAATATGTAAATTGATTTGTTACATCTCCCAAACATTGTTAGGCTAAAATGAGCTCGAACCAAGAAATCAAGCCCTTCAACTTGACTTGCTTCCCCCGTTAGTGATTCTTGACCATAGACTCTGTTTGCTAGATAATAAATTTATTTGTGATAACAAAATTGCACAAATATATACGAGGTGTTGTTATCTTCTGTACTCAATTCAGATTTTTAAATAACTTATATGGAACTTTTCACATATGGTTTTGAAATATAAAACTATTAAATCATTTTATGTCATGAATGATGTTGTAGTAAGTTTTTCTCCTCGCACTCGTTTTATGGCTCTGTCTGAAACATACTTTTAATGCCTCAGAATGTGGTGTCATTTAGAAAACAAGGATACAAGTTCGTTTTGTTTTTGCATCAGCACAAGTTTAGGAAAGTTGGGTCATGCAAAATTACCTTTTTAAGCAGTAGTGTAGAATTCAATAGTCAAGATTCATTCTAAATTTATGACTTTTGAACATTTTGACATATGTCATGCAAACAGTTGTTCATTGATTAGATAAATAGGCTCACAAAGCTTAAACCATTAGCTAAGCAAGAAGAATAGTGCTTCTTTCGTAAACTTAGATGTTGAAATGGTTCATGCAGATAATAACCTTCACCAATGTGTGCTCGCATATCATAGAGGGAGGGTGAAGGTGAAGGTCCCAACCACTTTTTATAAATAATAAATATTGAAATTTACTGTAATTTCATTAACAAATTTGGTACCAACATCTGCAATTCATAACTGTAGAAACAAACTTCTAGGAATGAGATACCAAGCAATCTACTTGATGTACTGGGAAAGCCATTTGAAACCATCCCCGTAACCCATTTTCTTCACAATACTGCACATGAATACCTCCATGGGGCGGACGCTTGAGTCTGACAAATTCACCTTACCCTTGCCTGTGGTGAAGCTGGAGAGGCCCAAATGGTAGCGCAACTCTTCTTCCGAGGCAGCATATGCAAGATCTATTTTGTTTCCAAGGATAAGGAAAGGGACATTGGCCAAAGATTCATCAGAGAGGAGAGCGTCCAGCTCCTTTTTTGACTCAGCAAATCTTTCCTTGTCATAAGCATCAACCAAGTAGACCACAGCATCCACCTGCATCACAGAAGGATGACAAACTATCACAAAGATATCTGCCTCTCGTGCATCAGATAAACAATGGATTATGAAGGCATGGACTCCTCAATTTAGCCATAGTCAAATAATTATTAAGATACTAGTCAGTTGGAGAAAAAAACCTGGCGGCATCCAATCAAATATTTTCATAAAATGCACGATTGAGATGGCGAATATGTGCACAAAATATGTGTTGGGGACAAAATGATAGTAGAGACCTGAGCATAGTAATCTTTCCACACTCTTCTGGCAATCTGATGACCCCCAAGATCAAAAGCTTTAAACTTGATCTTCCCAATACTCAACTCCTCTGATGTTGGATACTGTGTTGGCTGATGCTGGACTAACCTCTGCAAAAACAAATCTCAGCATAAAAAATTACGCCAAACCAAGACAAGGTAATGTAGCCATAGAGGCATAGGTCACCATAACGTGAGGAAGCTATAGACTGAGAAGTAAGTATAAAACATTTCAACATGCAAGAGGATTACCAAACATGCATAATGAAATGCATAATGAAATGTATGTAACGAAGATAATTAGTTTGAATTACATGTTCATGTCAATATACAAACAACAATCAAGCATTTACTCGCTAGGTACAGTCCCCCACATGATCAAATAACGCCACTATATCCAATCAAAGTTCAAGTCAATATGTCTATAGCTAAAAGCCTAAAACAATCAAGCAGCTGGAGTGTGGGAAAAAAGAGAAATCACAGGAAATTGAATACATTTAGTAGTAAAATCTTTCTCAGCTATCCTATCTATTCATACCTACCTACCTACCTACTATAACCAAATAACTATTTTTGATTTCAATATCTATAACAGACATTAAACAGTACGTGTAACGCATAATATAACTCTTTCAACTATAAATTCTTCAACCACTCAGACAAGAACGGAAACAAGCTAAGATCGACCACGATTTCAATTTTGCGTTTTGATGAATATAAAGAGAAAAAAAAAACAGTACGAAACCTCATCTTTGAGCATGTGAAGCAAGGTGGTTTTGCCGGCGTTGTCGAGGCCTAAGAACAAGATCTTGGCCTCCTTCTGCCACAACCCGAGCGATGCTAGAACCCCATAGAACCAATCCAGCAAAAACATTTTCCTTCTGCGATCGATCTCAAATCTCAATACAAATTTCAATCACAATCTATTTCGCACTCGAAACAAAACTATACGAAAAAAGACCTAACCCCTAAAAATCCCCCAAAATCAGAGAGAGAGAGAGAGAGAGAGAGAGAGTTGATTATATTGGAATTAGGAGCTGTTTGTTTGTCGCCACAGTTTTGATATCGGGTGGGACTGGGAATCTGGGTGTTAGGGGAGAGAGAGACAGACCGGTGACTGGCTCACCCGGTTCCAGGTTGGTACTATTTAGTGTAGAAATTTGATCTTCTAAAATAAGATTTTTCAATTTAGAGAATAAAATTTATGAATTCAATTTAGCAAACTGGCACTTTTCCGTTGGGTTGGGCTTTACTCTTCTCTTATATACGAGTGCGTCTTTTTTCTATTTTCTTGTGTTAGAAATTAAAGATCATGTCACAAATAGGTTGGTTTTTACCTTCATATAAGGCTCAATTATAATTTCGATAATATTATATTGCGTTGAAAAACCATTACTTTTTAATATGAGAGATGTTATTTGAATATCTCTTTCATAACCATCTCATCAGACATTTTTTACTTTTATATGTTAAAAGACACTTTAAACAAAAATAAAATTCCTCTATTCTTCACCTTCCACTTATATGGTGTGTAAGTAAGGATATCTAACATTATAAATAAATATAACGATACCTATTTCGTCCTTGCAAATAAAATAAACATATATACATATTCTTTTAAAAAGAATTTCGCCATTAAATTAATAAAGTAAAAGTAAATATTACTTTATATTTTATAAATTTAAAAGTGAAATTCCTCCATTTATCCGTTATTAAAGTAAAGAATTCGTTTTAGAGGATATTTTTTCATTTCTTTCGATATTGAAAATGATCTTATGAATCTACTACTATACTATAGATACCCTACCCTTAATTTTATGATCACCATGACATTGGAGGTCCTTGCACTATTCTCTAGTATTGAGTGTGGCATAGATTTCCTCGTCTTGCCCCTACACTTGCTGACTTCGCTGACGAAGCAACCTGGAATCAATATCTGGCTAATCGTGCACACTTTCGTCCATTGGGATTTAAGTAAGTATTATTTATTTGTTTGTGTATTCTTTTCGGATTGCACATTCAATGTGCATTTTATGATTTACTAATGTGTTTTGCATTTAAATTTGAATTAGGTGGAACACTCATAAAGTTTTATCAAATTCTCCACTACATTTTCTCTAGTATAATCGTCATTTTTTCGATAACTTGAAGAAAAATGAGACAATTATATAAATATTTGTATTTTTTATCATTCCACTTTCAATTATAATGTTCTTACTAACTTTGTTCACCTTTTCTTAGATTGTATGGTAGCCATATACTGCAGAAATTTTGGCAGAACTTCCCGACTTTTGCATGGCAAGGGAAAACATTAGGCAAGCAGTGGTCCCTCTAATATGTTTTTTCATCGTTGAGTGGTACCTGACAGAGTTATGCGTCAGTTTGGTATGGATCAACCTATACCAACAAGGCCACATAAGTTGGATCATCTGCATAACATCACCTTGGCCGGAAAGACTGACCAATATTGGCCAGATGTGCATAGGCAATATATTGCCTACTGGGATGATCATCGAGCACAAATTGTTAGTCAGAGATCATTGCGTGTGCCTCTTACTACACGTTCACAATACATGCAATGGTATAAAAAAATAACTCGACGTTAGATCGGTCGCACTTCAGCAACTCTAGGAGTTGTGGTAAGTTTCATGTCAATAATTTTTTGTAAAATATTTATTTTGTATTATGGATGATAATTATCTGTATTTCAACTTGTTAGGCTGACATTGCAAAGCAACTTCACAATGTGTCTGTTGATCCTCAGTCTGCATTTAACATGGACAAGCTTCGAACATTGACCAAGGCTATCCTATCTGTATTACAGGAGCATGACCGAATTTCAAGGGAACAACTTCAGTTAGCTCCGCCTTCTATGACTAACATTCCACTGCCTACTGATGACAATAACCAGGGTGATAAGAGGACACGTCGTACAAGAAGAACTGGATTAGCAGATGGACGAAGATGAGTTCGTAATGCTGAAGCATTTGATTCTTCAAGCCACCAAAGTACTCTGTATGAGGCCACTGCCACAGCTAATGCTGACGCTGCTAACCCACCATCTCACCTATCAAGTGCTCCATATCCTCCACGGCCAAATTACCCTTACCCATCACCACCACCACCACAACCACATTCACATTCTTACCCATCATCAATGTATCCTTACCCGCCTTCGTATACTTATCCATCACAGGCTGGAATGTCAGTTGATCATCATCCTAGATCGTCCGATCCTCATCCTAGATCGCTACGCTCTGATACTCTGCATTAGTGGCTTTGTTAGGTTTAATTTAGGGTTTTTGTTGCCTTTGTATTTTAACTTATGTGACGTATTTAACTTATGTATTTTATTATATGCAATTTTATATAAATGTGCAATTTTTATTATATAAGAATTATTATCATAATCAAGATTATAAGTGACAAAAGATTACCATTTTTGCTCTTGGTGCCATTAAATTGATTTTGGTCTTTGAGAATGGAAAATTATATGGGAGCACACTATGATAAATTATGTAGTTATTTTCATTTTTGAACAATGGTAGGCAATAGGGGTGAACACGAGTTGTACCCAACCCGCTAACCCGCCAAGCCGACCCGTTCGGGTCGGGTTACGGCGATCGGCGGGTCAGACCCGCCAGATCCACTTGGTTAGACGGGTTGAGTCTCGCATTTGAACTCCTAAACCCGACCCGACCCGTACCCGCATATATATATATATATATGTATGTATGTATGTATGTATATATGTATGTATGTATGTATGTATGTGTGTATGTATGTGTGTATGTGTGTATGTATGTATGTATGTATGTATATGTATGTATGTATGTATGTATGTATGTATGTATGTATGTATGTATGTNCGACCCGGGCGGGTTGCGGGTCTGGCAGGTACCCATACAAAATTTGCGATTTTTACCCGACCGACCCGCCCGCCTGACGTCGGGTCGGGTCTGTAACACGGGCGAGTCCTACCCGACCTGACGTGTGTTCACCCCTAGTAGGCAAGACAAATATGTGAAAAACAAAACTAGCTACTCATAAAAACTCAAGGTTTAGGCCTAAGATAAAAATAGTGATCCCAAGCCAAAATTCATAAGATCATCTTAGAGCAACAAACAAGCCAAAATAGGGTTAGTGTTTGTATTTTAGTGTTTTGGATTAGGGTTAAGATTAGGTTAGTGTTATAGTTTGATTACTAGGGTTAGGGTTAGTGTTAGGGTTTATGGTTTAGATTGTGGTTAGGGTTAGGGTTTTGAATACCACGGGTAGGGTTAAAGTTGTAGTTTTAGTGCTTAGGATTAGGTTTAGATTTAGTATTAATATTAGGGGTAGGGTTTGTTTTTATGGTTTAGGGTTAGGGTTTGATTAGGAGTTATAGTTATGATTTTGGTTTGATTATTAGGGTTAGGGTTTTGACTATCAAGGTTAGTGTTATAGTTTGCATTTTTTAGTGTTTAGGGTTAGGTTTAGGCTTCGTGTTTTTTAGAGTTAGGGTATAGTTAGGGTTTATGGTTAGGGTTTTGGTTTAATTATTAGGATTGCATTTGTGGCTAGGATTAGGTTTATAGGGTTAGGATAAGCAAGCAAGGGTATAAATGTAAAATTACACAAGGACAAATTTGCCAAACCGTTTGGCAAATTTGTATAGAATTCGTCGATCTGATTGGCGAATCTTATGCAAATGTGGCGTCCATGTTGGTGAAATTATATTGGTTTCACCAGGAGAGTTGGCGAATAAGGGATTGATTAGCCATACGGGTGTCAAAACGGGTAGGCTCGGCCCGTTTAGCCCAGCCCGTTAAGGCCCGTGGGCCTAAACGGGTCGGGCAAAAAATATGCATATTTTTTAAGCCCGGCTCGTTTATGGTCGGTCTGCGGGCCTAAACGGGCTGCCCGCCAGCCCATTTATTTTTAAAAAAATATAAAAAAATTAAAAAAAATAAAAAAAGTTCAAAAAAATTCAAAAAATTAAAAAAAAAAATTAAAAAAATTTATTTTTTAAAAATTAATGGGTAAACGAGCCAGCCCGCGGGCCAAGCGGGCCGGGCTTAAACGGGCTGGTCCAATTTTTTTTTCAAATTTTCGCGGACCTATTTTTTGCATGTAAAGCCCGTCCATTTAACCGGGTAAACGGGCCGGATAAACGGGCCGGACCATTTTGATAGCCCTAATTAGCCATTTGTGTTGGCGAATTTGGTGGAGATTTGCCACGCGTATTGGCGAATCTAACGTGGCATCACC
Source organism: Nissolia schottii (assembly GCA_003254905.1). NCBI lineage: Eukaryota > Viridiplantae > Streptophyta > Magnoliopsida > Fabales > Fabaceae > Nissolia > Nissolia schottii. The sequence continues at coordinate 399,528 of QANU01099453.1, forward strand.
ATGCAACCACAAGTGTCACGTCAACCAAAATAGGAGTATTCTTGTAAAATATTTAAAAATAGGGGCATTTTGATAATTTGTTTGAGTAACAGGGATATTTTAGTAAAATCCTCACATATATATGAATAGCAAACTAGAGATTAACTTCTAGTTCTACCGAAGAAAAAGTAGAGATTATCTTTTTTGCATTTTTTTAGGTTGCCTACCCGGTATCCAAGGCTTAGCCTTGACTAATCCGGGCCGACCCGGGTCGCACACCTGGTTATGGCGGATGAGTCTCCCAGCGGGGATAACTGCGTTCACAAGGTCTCGAACTCGAGACATTGCTTAAGCGATACCAAGCCGCTTACTGTGGAGTATCATCATAAACGAAAACAAGATAATAATTATATAACCTTTTGTTGTTGTTTTTTGGAATTGGTAATAATTGAAGGCCGACAATGTTGAAATATGAAAAAATCGGCCCAAACCAACCATGAAGCCGCCAACAGATTCTACCGCAATAAATTATTACCAATCCGTTTCCTCTGATTCTTATTTACGTTCTCAATTAACAATACACTAAGCTATATACGATTATTAAAAATATAATTAAAAGTGATAATATTTTATAAAATTAATTTTATTTTTTATTTTTTTCTCATCTATTATTCTTATAATAAGTTTATTTAATAGATGTATAATATAAAAAATAATTAATAATATATAAATTTAAAATGTAGACAATAAAAATAAGAAAATAAAAAAAATGAACAATTATCCTAAAATGGAGCCAATATAAAAAAGAAATTACTACAGTAACAGTACACAGAAGTAGTAGCTATAATTGGTCGAAGCACAAGAGAGGTCACGGTGGGACACTCATCCCATTTTTGTTTCTTTCTACTTACCTTAGGTTCCCGTTTCGTTCCCTTTCTTAAATAACACGCACTCTCTCTCTCTCTCTCAACTCAAAAGAAAATGGCTGAAGAGGCAGGAAACGAACGGCGGTTGCTGGTAGCGGTGGACGAAGGGGAGGAGAGTCAGTGTGCCCTCTCTTGGTGCCTCAATAACCTTGTTTTCCAAAATTCCAAAGACACCCTTATCCTTCTATACGTCAAGCCCCCACGTGGCGGTCATATCCCCTTCGAAAGCACATGCGCCCTAGATGATCCTGAATCTCATCAAGGTATCTATCTTCGCTTCTTCTTCTTAATTAAACTTTATTGTATATTCCTTTCTTTCAGCTAGCTTTATTAATTATTAGTTAACTCCTTTGATATATTTGTATTTGTTGGTGGTCAGGAAGCATGTTTTCGCCGGAGATAACCGCAGCCATGGAGAGGTATAGCCAAGAAGTGGCCGATTGCGTCTTAGGGAAAGCCAAGAAATTGTGCAAACATCTCCAACATGTATGTCTTTGCCTTCTTTTTTAGTGGTATTTGTTTAATTTTCTTTTGATAGGGTGAGCGTACATTTGTCATGACGTATATGCCCTTCAAGAACTACTATAATTGTGCGATTTCACTGATTTGAGAATGTGTGTGATGGGTGAATAGATTAAGGTGGAGACGAGGGTAGAGAGTGGCGACCCAAGGGACGTGATCTGTGAGATGGCTCAAAAGTTGGCTGTTGATGTTCTTGTTATAGGAAGCCACGGCTATGGTCTCAGCAAGAGGTACCTCTATTCACTCTAACCATTACAATAGTTATTAGAGTCCCTTCTTTTTTTGTCTCTATATTTTTTAGGCTCAATATATATGTAATTTTTATGGTGATATTGTAGGACTTTCCTTGGAAGTGTGAGCAGTCACTGCGCACAGATCGTGAAGTGCCCGGTTTTGATAGTCAAGAAGCCTAAATCAACTGCTGCTGCCGGAGACATGATATTTGAATAAATGATCATTTTGTTATTTTGTGGTTTTTCTATATTACTTCAATTTTGTCACTTATATGTATCGCTACTCACTAGTAAGAGGGTGTGTGTGTGGTCATCCTTGAGTGTAGTACTAGTTAGATGTCCTTTGGAATCTCATGTGGAATAGTCTATGACAATGTTAAGTGGTGGCTTTCTTCATACAGTTAGAGAAAGCTTTGAGGACTAAGAATGCCTTGCCGAGTTAACCATCGATACTTCTACGAGAAGTAGACAGGATCTCTTATCTCATGGATATCTTTCTTTTTTTTCTTTGCATTTGTTTATGAACTTAATTTCTCAAATTCTAACCTTCCTCAAAACGTTGATATGCTAAGTTGTTTAATATACTAATGAGCATACCTGCCCTTTTATGTTTAATACTGATTATCAATGGAAGAATTGATATTAGGTCTGCGTGACTTCTAATTATGGAAAATGAGTCGTAAACTATTTGAGTGTTTTCTTTATGACAAAAAGTGGCTTATGGTCATAAATAAAGGTTCAATTGAATGGAGTTCTCAAGCTAACACCCAGACCCAGTCCGTGTGGCTTGACTTGTAAGGGTCTAACCTAATATCAGTAAATTTTTCCTGATATTTGATATGTCAAAAGTTGGGCAAGTTATAAAGGAATCCACTATCAAACTAATCATTTTGAGGCATCTAGCATGATTGGCAGCTCAATTCTCCTAAACATAAAACGAATCGATTTAAAAAGACACATTTTTCCTATGGTCCAATCAAATGGTATTAACACAGAATCTTTAAACAATTTTTGCTTGCCATTTCGACGGTTTGCATGGCTAGGAGAAAAGTCCTAGAGTAAAAAAGTATCTTGGAAAGGGGAGAAAATATGACGACTTAGACCCTATATCTCCAGAACATCGCTTCACACGCTCCACGTTGCTAACCACTTATAGCTCATCCTGCAAGCACAACGCATAAAAGAAATAGTAACGATATAGTTATCAAACTTGTGGTGTAAGTTAGATTAAGTTCGAAAAAATCCTACATGTCCATCCTCCTCCTTGGTTTCAGAACTCTCATCGCCAGATTCTGTCTTTGATTCAGCATCAGAGTTGTTTCCTGCTTCATCAGCAGAATCATCTTCATCTTCCTCGGCCTGAAAAGAAAGTTAACTTCATTAGTACCAATTCAATTAATTGATGCTGGATCAGAATTTCTGAAATGAGGTATTCTACTTACATCAGAATCGATTGGTTCGTCCTTTGCTTCCTGGTAAATAGTTCAAAACATGTGTGAGAATAGTTTGAACTTTTCCAAACAGAAATAATAAAATTACCATAAGATTCATTTCATAAATAAATCATCAAAACCACAAAGGAGTATCTCCCCAGAAATGATAACACATGAACCAGGTTAAGGAGAGGAAAATACCTCCTCTTCTCTCTTCTTCTCAGCCTCATCAAATGCTGCCTTCTCAGCCTGCAAGAATATATTTCATAAATGATATCATTCAACATTGATTACCATCTTAGACCAGAAGATTAAGTGAAAAAAATACTTACATCTTTTTGTTTGCCCCATGTTTCTTCAGCCACTTGCTTAGCATATTCAGGATCATCAATAATCAAGACATTGTCAAACAAGGTACCAGCTTTCACCTGACAAATAAAGCAGCTTGCTTGTCAGAATTTGGCTGCAAAAGGATGAAACAAAATTGTAGGCATGAAACTGAAGCGAAAGTTTACCTGCCACAATTCAATGCCCACGTACTTCAAGTTGGGGAAAACATAAATGTCAGGGTCGTCCTTGAAGTCTGATACACATAATTTTTAGAAGTTACAGACAGCAATCAGCTTTAATTTAGGGGATCAACAACACTTGAATTACCTATGCATCTTATGAAAAAGTTTATATAACTACCACAACTGTCAAGGACAAGAAAAAAAACCTGGGTTGTCAATCAAGGGTGCCTTCCACTTTCCTTTGTAGTTGGGGTTCTTAATTTTCTGCATAAATATACTATACAAAGTTAGCATACAAATTAACCCCCAAGCACAAGCCACATGTTACAATTTCTCCAAACCTTTGGCTTCCATGGGCCCTTGTACTCTGGGTTGGCAATGGTAGGTGGCGTCCACTCACCATCTTCCTCGTCATCCCAGTCTTCTGGCTAAAGTAATAGTTCATCTAATCAGTAACTATTAAAATTTGGGTTATATAACAATGCAAAGCAACAAAAAAGAGAATACCTTATTGGCATCTGGATCAACAATCTCTTTTGGAATGTCATCATAACCCTACAAATATGTTATGTTAGTAACATTTACAAACTGAGTGCAACATATCTTTTTTAGGGAAGGTATTACCTCTGGCTTCTTATCCTCAGGATCAGGAATATACTCTTTGTCATCCCAATCCTCAGGCCGCAAGTATATTATGATTACAAATCATTAATACCAAATAACAATCTTACAATTAAAATACATAAGTAATTAAGTTGGTAAGGAAAAGTACTTTTTTGGCATCAGGATCCTTGATTTGCTTTGGAGACAGAAGATCTCAGTCAGAGTAGAGACTGCCAGTTTGCTTCTCCACATTATCAATCAGGATGCTGTAGGTTGCATCTGGTCGGAGAACAAATGTGTAGATGTGAGTTAGCTGGTCAGTCTCACAAGGCACATCCTTCTTTATCAAGTGGTTTACTCCGTTGTAGGTTAAAATAGCATGCACTTTCTTGGTACTGTAACCACAGATATCTGGCCCAAACATGATACTGCAACAGGGAAAATGAAAAAGATAAAATCCTGTTAACATGCCTAAGGCATCAACAGTGTCAGTAAAAGAGCAGAGACCATGAAGCAAATGGGGATCTATCAATCACCTATACGGAGTATCCCCGCCAAATTTCTTCTGATCAACTTCCCCACTAAGCAACTTCATGTACTGTACCCACCACCACAGTCAAGCTTCTGCTCATGCTTGACAGAAAATTGGAAGACTAATGTCTTCTCCTTATTGCTAAATTCAGGGTACTCAGTAGAAATAGCATAGAATCTGTAGTCTTCACTTGTTTGAATACCTGAATAGAAATTAAAGGTCCAGGGAAATCTATGTCAAAAACTTAAATTCAAATTTAGAATCAATCTTTAACAAAAAGTAAACATCACCAAGCACAAAGCATGGTTGCTGTTCTGCATAGATAACTGGGTTTACCTTTGTCATTAGCGTCTCCATTCCATTTACCAGAGGTGTAATTCCACTCCCCGGCCATTTTCTCATCTTTCTTCCAGTCAGACTTAACCCAACGATTTTCCCATCCATCGTCAACATTCGCAGCAATGAACATAGGCACAGAGTGTTAAGAAAAAATGGAACATGCTAATTCAAGAGAAATGTATACAAAGCAACCACAAAAAAGGTACAGCATCCCTTACAGTAATTAATAGACCCAGTAAACCAAGACAGGCAGGTAAATGCAAATGAAAAGCTCATCAGCAGCATGATAAAGAAGTAGATTACGCTAGTAAACAGCATACAGACTCCCCCGTATGGAGAAAAAACCTTTTTATCACTAATTCCACAATCCACACAATTATGTCATGTATTCGAGAACGCCACAATTTCCCCCCACCAAGGTAGTAATCGCCGTCAAAGAAATGACACGTTAATTAAAAAAAGAAAAAGACGTTTTGTTTTTTTAACTCTTGACTCCTGATTAATCAGTAATCACAAAAACCCAGGCTCAAAGGTGCTGATGCTAACATTCAAACCATCAGAACCTCTGTTAAAAACTCAACCAGCTCAAAACGTGACTCCAAAACAAAAAAAAAGACGTCACACTAATGCAGTAAGAAGAAACCTGGGATTTACAACTTGCACGCGAAAACCTAATCAACACATTAGAAATAACAAGAAAAACGCAGATCTATTCAAAAGCACGCCATTTCAACACCACGCGAACTTAGATTATCCACAATCATAAATCGAGTGCATCAGATCGAGGCTCAAACACATAAAAAATTTGTTGATCCTAAACAAATCGCAACGAATTGGACACATAACAAAGCGAGAAGGAAAAATCCAAAAAAAGGCTCAATCAGCGAGAAATGCAGAGCGATATGGAATTTGACGTCACAATCTACGAAATCAAAATGAAAAAGATAATTGAGGCAAATAGAAGAGATGGATACCATCGAAACGTTCCTCGAAGAAGACCTTGGCGGAAGCGATGGCCAAGAAGGAGAGAACAAGGAGGGAGTGAAGGCTAGGGTGCGTCACCCTACGCGCCATGGCTCTATCGACGGAGAGAAGAAAGAAAGCTAGTTGTTGAGTTTAGTGTGCTCATTTCTATTTTATACCTACTTTCTTACCAAGTTTTAATTTGGATATTAATTAATTGTAGAGGGATAAAAATGAAAATTGACGTGGTCAAGCTAACGTGTATGCCACGCAGCAGTATTTAACCTACGGTACAGTGACACGTCTCGCATCGCTTGTCATTGCTCTGTTGCGGCCTATTCTCATTGGTAAATATCGGGCATCTGTGAAGATACCAAAAATACTCACAAACTTGAATAATGGATATCTACGATAAATACAAGTGAGGGGTATGTATCTATATTCGCAATCACTTATATTATATTTGGTTGCTCAACTTTGGCTTTTGTTGGGACGGGACAGGAAATGGAAACTCACGAAATATATATATATATATATATATATATATATATATATATATATATTTTAAATTTTTCTCTATTAAATAATGCAACACAAAGGTATTTTAAATTATTTGTGATATATTTTTTATATTATTTTTTTAAACTAAACAACATATAGATACTTATATCTTGTACATTATTACTAAACAAAATATAATATTGACTTATCCCTTTAATTTTTCTGTCTTTCGCTCCGTGTTTCTATTCTTGTATTTATGTTTTATATCATGTATTAACAACCAAACATAGACCCATTTTCATTCTACGTTATGTTGCATGAGTACTCCATTTTCTGGTAGAGTATCCGTATGGACACATATTGAGTACAGGTATATTGTGGATACACACATATAAGATTGAATACGGATATGATTTTGAATACGGTTAGATACGATAGAGTATGACTAGGTACTCCTATTTTCTAAAATTACGTCACTTTAACTTTAAAAAAAAACTTATAACACATTAACCCAATCATTCTTCTCTTTTTCTTACTTCCCTTTTCCTTTTTCTCATTGTTTTGTGGCGCTTCTCCATCCGTTTCGTGGTCACACCTCCACCTCGTCACGCCGCAGCTCATCCCTATAAGATAAACCTTATGTTTTTTTGCTTCGGAAGCTTTGTTGTTCTGTTTCTAAAGCTTTTTGGCTTCTTTTCTTTTATTTGTTTTATTTTCCCTTTTTGTTTTTGCTCTTGTCATTCCAGTTGGCTTCTTATTTTTTTTGGGCTGATTTCGGTTTTTTCTTTTGTTTTTGGGCCCTTTTTTTTCTGATTTTTAGACAAATTGATAATGGTGATATTTAAAATTTCATTTCCTCCTTTGTTTGTTATTGATTGTCAGATTGAATTGATAGTGTGTATATTATTTGTTTTGGTTTGATTGTTGTGCCGATATTTTGAATGTTTTGAGATGTAATGTTAAACAATTTAACTTATTTTATGTTAAATTTAGTATTTTTTTAATTTGATATGTAATGTTGAACAAATTAATTTTATTTAATATTAAAATTGTTATGTTTCTTTTAATTATCTTGTGAATTTTTTTTATTATATATATTCAACCTACCTGTACCAATTTTCTTTTAAAAATTTCGCACCCCTTACCCGCATCCTTACCTGTACCCATGCAACATAGATTCTTGGTGTTGGATTGTTTGATAAACGTATTTGATTCTTTAATTCTAAATCCTTATTAAATGAATGTAATTAGCTTTATTGCTGTGGTGGAATAAAGAAAAAACTTGATTGCTGTGTGGTGTTACTGCAATTGGCTAAAGATAATGGTGATGGCTTCCCTCTTCAGATCAGTATAATATGGGAAGAAGTTGGCGCAATCCATCTCTGCAAGGTAAGATTCGAATATTCCGGTATTGTGTGGATTTTTGACATCTCGATACATCAGAATTTTATTCAATTGTTTATATTTTTCTATTTTCTACATCAGAGGTCTTTTATTTTATGTGGGGCTTGATGTAATACGTAAAGTTGGTGGTGGGTGATCCTTGTCCAGCGTAAACAAGGGTTTGAATATACTGGGAAGAACACTGAATCCAATGACCTTCAATGGCATAAAAAGCCACTAACTCCTGCCCTGTAGCAATTCAATGAAAACTAAGATGGCAAAGAGAAAGGGACACAACCCACCAACTCAAATTGCATCGCGTCGAGTGGGTAATAAGCTTAAAATAGGGAGCCACCGAGTGGTGTCTGCCTTCAATCGAGTTTATAGTAATTGGAGCAATTCATTGCCTTAGCTGTTTAAGATGCTTTGATTGGAAGCCATTCGAGGCCATTATAAAACTATGGACCACAGAGAGTTACAGAGAGCTACCATGTTCATGCGGGTCATAATTATAACACTAGTGTATATATATATTTGGTAATTATTTTAAGGAGAATGAAATTTTTATTGGGGTCCACATTGCTCTTTTAACAAAACAAAATCTTTAATTGGTCATTGACTATTTCAAACATTGTCCTCATTAGTCACTGTGTTTGAAATATTCATGGATTAATAAGGATAACATTTAAAATGTTCATGGACCAAATGAGACATTAAATGGCTAATTGAGATTTTTTTAGAGATTAATGTGGACACATATAAAAAGTTCAGGACCAATTAGGACATTTACTCTTATTTTAAAAGTAATTTTGACATAAAGTAATAAATATAAATTTGTATTTATTTTAAATCACGAATATTTCGTGAGATTGTCATTCTTGTGTCTGACACACTGCTGACATCGACACACGTGTTGTACATGAAAGTGTAAAAAAAAGTTTATAATTAACTGTGTTCAAGCGTGCCTAAACTATATTCGAGAGTTTTCAAATCACGTTAGAATAAAATAAAACTAAATGCTAAATAATTTATAATAACATAAATTATTAGAAAACTAGAAAACTAGTGAGTACTGAAATATAAAATTATCTAAATTTTCATATATTTTGCAAGGAGTTTTAAAAATATTAACAATTGATAATTTAATATCAAAGAAAATATTTAGATATTATTATAAATATTAAATTATATATACACACACGTGTTTTTATAAAATTTTAAAGTTGGTGTGTAGACGTGGATACTTCTTACACGTCAACACAAAATCAAACGTGTTAAAATAAAACGAGTTTGCAGATATGTTATTTATTATTCTCGTTATTAACTTTTATAAGCTCCCAGTAACGTGGTCTGAATTTCTACCATAGTATTTCATCTCCAACTTCAAATAATGCAGATGTATATTTAGTTTTCAAATGCTATAAAAGGGCCGAAACTTTAGTGCCATTTATGTCAGTTTGCGATTATGGTCCTGATCCATCCTAATATTGAGGTTGGGCTGCAAGAAACGGTTTATTGGAAGCACCAAACGCTCTGGTAGGCACATAGATCTAAAATGGGCCAGGCCCTTTGACAGGTTCTTTTGGTAATTTGCATTGCAGTGCAGCTACACAAGCAACAAGCTTGAAGCATCTTCTTCATCAACCCTGCAGAGTGAACTTGGAGTTTGATTTCCCCCGATAGAAATCGTAGAATCGTTGTTTCGCATTAGGCAGTTTGGGGGAGAAAGAGAGCATGTCCTTTTTCCTACGAAGTTCTCTCAGGTCAAGTAGGTCCACCATTAAACCCCAATTTTACGGGCTTTCTTTGTTTCTGGAAAACTCGTTTGATTCCTCGCTTCACTCATCAACCTTCCGTCGCCACTTCTCACATTCCTTCTCCAATCCGACTCCACGTGGCAGTTACTGCCAACACCACCAAGGCGGTGTTGTTGTGTTTCCCGCATCCACATGGTGGGTTCGCTTCTATGGCTCTGAAGCCGCCGCCGCGAGCAGCCAACACTCAACCTCCGATGGCCTCACTGTGGAGGGAATTCTGGCCAGCAATTGGAGCATTCTTAACGAGGATGAAAGCGATTGGAAGAGTCACGCCACTGCCGTAGCTCAATCCATTCATCTCACCAAACGCCGCTTACAGGTTAGATACCTAAACCTTCAAATTTCACTCCCAATTTTATGTTTCAAGCATAATTGCATAGTGATTAATATTTCTCAATTGCCAATTGTCTATATTTTAGTGGTTCTTAGCTCACTCAGATAATTGTTCCATTTATTTATTTTTTTAAAATTGTTTGTGTGATTGAACTTCTTGATCTGGTGTTGGTATTCTGAACTGTTTTTCGTTTGTTGTGATTGTGACAGTGGAAGAAATTGAAGGTTAGGTTGGATATCTTGTCAGCTCAGCTGAATAAGGAAGACCTTTGGGATGATCCTGTGCACGCGGGAAAAATAAGTCGAGAGCATGGCTCGCTCCTTGGAAAGATGAAAGAGGTGAATGTGCTGGAGCGAGAGTTGCTCGAGCATATTGACATGATAAAGCTTGCTCGCGAAGAGAATGACGCAGAATTGGAATCGGTGGGGCACTCACTTCATCTCCTAGGCATGTATTCGTCTGTTTTTGTCACTAGAGTCTTACTCTTGCATATAGTGTAAAAGTGTGATGCTTAATAATTTAAACTTGTCACTTCTTCATTTGGCTTACAAAGTATAGTAAAGAAGTGTAGAATGATACAGCTGAAAAATCAAACCGATGAGGACATGGTAATCTATTATTTGCCATAAGTAAGAACATCTAAGCAGAGTAGCAGATGGTGGGAACAGATTATTTAGCATTACATTTTATTGTTAGATATATTTTATTATGAGGTAGATATAAGTTATAGGAAACAGGCATCATTAATGTAAATGTCATAGGCATCTATTATTATAATTTCTTCTCTTCAGTGTTTGAAGTGTCGGATAGGTCCTTTCTATTTTCTATCCAAATAAGAAAAAACAAGTCTCAGATAGATCCTTTCTTACTAGTAGATGCCAATTTATATTTATGCCGAGACTCTTTCCCTTTGCAGGAATCTTTGAAAGCATTGCTTAACATGAGAAGAAATGCAAAAGAGAAAGAGCTAGAGGCATTGCTTTCCGGGGAACAAGATTCTTGTTCATGCTACATTGAGGTTGTTGCCATTTATCAGCACAAGTTTCCTATCATTGCATTGATATTTGTCTTGAAAAGTATCCTTATACATGCCCAAGTTGCAAATTTGGGTCTAAGAACATGATGTTGGCATGCTGCACAAGAACTGTTGCAACCCTGTTTTTTCCCCTTGTCTAGAATCAGTAGAACAGTAAGCATGAGCAATGCTTACCTATTGAAGCTACTTTTTTTTTTTTATTTAATATAGGTTCAGGCTGGGGCCGGGGGTACTGAAAGCATGGACTGGGCTGCAATGGTTATGCAGATGTATAAATCATGGGCCCAGCAACGTGGATATAAAGTAACAGTAATGGATGAAATGCCTGGTGAGATTGCAGGAATCAAGGTTTTCCTTCTTACCATCCTCCGCGAGCTCTATTTTTAAAACTGTGATCCATTTTTATGCAATTCTCTTAAATGCTTGGATTCATGAGCCACTGCTACCTCTGCTTTATGGGACTACAATTAATGATTTTCAAGTGCCAAGTTGCATAGCTTGCATTTAAGCTTCAGGCAAGATTGTCTTGAGGATTTAGTTTAACATATCTTAGGCCTGTGGTTCTCATTTCCACAGATTGTATTTTCTATTGTGGGGAACTCCTAGTTTCTGTATTTAGATCAATTTGTTTTTACTTTCAGCGAGCTACAATCAAAGTAGATGGTGAGTTTGCATTTGGATATGCCAAAGCTGAAGTAGGAGTGCACAGGCTGGTGCGTATATCACCTTTTGACAGTAGCAAGCGCCGGCATACTTCATTTGCTGCTGTAGCAGTGATTCCAATCCTTGGTGATGGATCTTCTCGTGTTCAAATTAATGAATCTGATCTTCGAATTGAACGATTTCGTGCTGGTGGTGCTGGTGGCCAGCATGTTAATACAACTGAGAGTGCTGTAAGAATAATTCATATTCCTACAGGAGTTACTGCAACTTGTCAGAATGAAAGGTATGAAATATATTGGGACATTTGTGTTAGTTTGGGGGTGTCATGTAGTATTGATTGTGTTGTATTCATTAATTATGTTTGATTCTGATTTGAAAAACAGATCACAACATCAAAATAAGGCTTCTGCAATGGCTGTGCTTCAGTCTAGATTAGACCAACTGGAGATGGCACGCCAGGCTCAGTTGAATGCACAGCATACACAATCTCTTACTGACATAACTTGGGGCAGTCAGATTCGTAGTTACGTGCTCCATGTACGGTTCGAAATAGCATATTCCTCTCTTTTCCTGGAAACTTTTGATGATCTGAGCAGTATGTTAACTGGTTTTCATTTTCCAATCTATGATGCAGCCTTACCGAATGGTGAAAGATCTTAGAACTAACTATGAGGTTTCAGATCCTGATGCTGTTCTTGAGGGAGATCTAGACGGTTTCATCTTGAGCTATCTATCATCTTCATTGGATAGTGATGAGGACAATGCTTAAACCAATGAAATTCCAATTTTTAATATGGTGGCACATTGCATATTTAGTGCTGAAATGGGTATTTCAGGCATTTTCAGCATGAGGTATACCTGGCTGACCTTTGGTTGCCATCATTCCTCGTTAAGTTCTGAATCAGATTGTTGGAGGAAACATAAGATTTGGCTGCCTATTGGTATTTTTACAGTAATAAATTAATGAATATATACAAGTGAATATAGAAGTACGAAGCTTGAAAGCTTGATGACAATTGGCTTTGGCAGTCACAGTAACTTCCTAGCCTTCGTGATGCAGGTGACAAGGATTCTTATTCTTTTATTTGCATATGCTTACACGTATTAACTCTAGTATAAGGTACGTGTGATTTTGGTCAAATTGTAGACTTTGGATTAAAAAAAAAAATCGATGCAAACAATGCTTGTGGATGGCTTACCAACTCTGTACAGGGCATTGTGAATGTGGAGAAATTATTATTTTTATTAAGATCATGACAGTATTCTTAGAGAAGAATGTACCACCTAAGGCTTGTTTTGAACAGTGATCAACCCTGTTAAAAGGGTGTTAAGAGTGATTTAAGAAGTGGAAGGAGAATGATACCGGAGGGATGTCTTTTTCATATCACTTAAAAGTTAAAACACTCGTTTGTCCCTCCAAACTAGGGGATTATGGAGAGAATAATATGTCCCCCACTTTCTAGTTAAATTCATTTAGAGTTTGTTTGAAAATTCATGGAATTGAATTTAATTTCTTGGTTTGGAACAAAATAATAGCCTAGAATTTAGGTGGAAATAGAATTTAATTATTCGATTAAGCCCAAAACTAAATTAGACCTAAACGTGTTTGATTTGTAACTCAATTCTTATGAATTTCAACATAAGATAGGAAAACTTAAATTTACCTTCTCTTATTTTTCATTTTTCTTCCTCTTTTTTCTATTACGTGACTTCTTATTGCCTCTGTTGCACTCACGGTTATCTGGGACGTCTCTTGCATTAACTCTTGCTTTTAGTTTCATAGGTATGTCGTTTTCTCATGTAATTCACGCTCACATTTCACCTCTGCTTGTTTTTCCTCGTTCTTTTCAACGATGATGTTTTCATTGGTTTAATAAGTGATCAAAGCAAAAGTTAGGGCATTGGGCAAACTTTTATAAAAACTATTTGGTTATCTTTGTAAACAATTTGTGACTTAACAAAGGCAAGTGGATCCACATGACAAGTGAAAAAACAACATGCATTCCCCTTGACAAAGTAACTTCAGTGAATCTTGTCAACAGAAAAAAAAAAGGGTAACTTAAGTGAAAATGAATATTTAAAAATTAAAATAACTCATTTAATATGTAGAAGATATCAATCTTCTTAAAGAAAAATAAAATCAACCGTTTGCTTTTGTTTTTGTCAACGTTTTTGTTGTCTTCTTCGGTCTTCGCACACTAAAATGGGCCGTTAAGTTAAAACTGGTGAAAGCCCCAATTGGGCCCAAAGTAAAATGTGGGTAGTGGCTACTTTCATTGGGCCCACTTTGACAGGCCTGGTGCTTAGTGATAATAATGAACCCATGAAGATGCGTGCCATTTCCCGGCGGTTTTGGTGATGATGGGATTACTGTTCCCTGAAACCAAAGTTAGATCGATTAGAATCTAATCAATCTATGCTACGGACAAGGAAGGCATGCTATGCTTTAAGATTCTTCCCTTTCTTCCGAGCCTTCTTTAATTATAGTTATTTCTTTATATAATTAACAATAATTGGGTCGGTTTCGGTTATTCTGTTACTGCCGTTCCCGTGCCATGGATTTCCAGAAGAAACGGGTTCAGTTTTTTGCCTCTGTCGCTGCCATCATTGTTCTTAGCATCACCGGTACCTTTTATTTCATGCTGTTTTACAATTCCATTCCTTTTTTGTATTTATTTTATTTTATTTCCGAGGCAGCATTTGCCATCAATATCATATAATTTACCTTTAATTTAGCTCCTGCTACGAACGAACTCAAGTTCGACATGTCTATTATTCTCGTCGGGCTAAATTGAACAGTGAATGATTATTGCTTTCTTACCTATTGCCAGGAGAAAAAAAAATCGTCAACTTTTTTAGGTCAATTAATTGTATTAATTTGGGGTGTTTTCCTAATCAGGTTCCTCTTATTTTTAGCAATCTCTCAATCGTATGTAAAAATTTATTTTATGAAGAAAGTAATCAATTCTCTGCCCAAACGGTGAATGATTATAGTTCTCCAACTACATGCTGTTTTGTTGCTATTATGGGTCTGACATGATTGTTCCCATCATACTACCTTGTCTGTCTAAACAGCTGAGTATTTAATATACAGGGAGAATTGCACTAACATTCTCTTCTGCGAAGTTAGGTTAGGTAATATTACACTCGGCATCTCTTCATTTGTCATGTTTACACCGACCTTCCCTCCGAGTGCTCATATTTCACAAAGACACAAATATAAGGATATCGAGTGTAATATTCACCTAAATCTCGGGAGAGATTAGTATATTTTATTGTAAATCATAAAGTTTGGTATGTAATATCACCTAATTTCCGCGGAAGGTCGCGCAATTTACTCTAATACTTATGCATAAGTAGGGTGTCATTAGTGTGCAGTTTGTTTTTTCCTATTCCTAAGATAGCTAGTCTTTGGGATTTATCTTGGTGATTTCCCCCACTCAGCAAGGATCCAGCTTAGATAACTCTGACTATCTCTTGAATAGCAAAATCGCATCGTATGTATCATGTGTTCAACTTCAGCCACTTCAGCAACCAAACTGGTGTTCTCTTTATTCAACTTTGATGTTCACTAACCTGTTGTGTGTGCCAGGATTTTGTTTTCCTGCATAAGGCATGACATTTTGTATACCTCCTGTGTTCCCATTAGTTTTCTGATGTAGCATCTAGTTTTTGTCCTGAGGCAAAAAAAGATGGAGACAGTAGAATTGTAGAGATAGTCTCCTAGGTTGCTCATTTTTTGGAGGTACAAAAATATATCTCTCATGTGTTTCCTTTTTGGAGTACAAAAATTAGTTTAAAAATTGTTCCTAATTTTAGGTTTGTTTTGTTTTTGTTTTCGTTCATTTCTCCAAACAAGTTTATGTCCTCAATGTTTCAGAGTCCTCTATCGTAAGACAAGAGCAAACACTACCTAATAAAATTCTAAAACTGATAACGACTAAGTCAAAAGCACAATGTCATGCCAAATATGGGTTTTCTGCTGCATATAAGGGGATTCATAATGTGATGATTAGTACATTTTCTTTCCTAGCTTTGCATTCTCATACTTGACTGTGGAAGCCCTCCATGTATGGTGTGTAGTCAGGACTGATGCAGAGTTGCTCCTCTTTCAGCTGAAAAATGCCGGCAGCTGGTTGGCGAGGAGGCGTCATCCAAGAGTGGACAGTTCACTGTCTTCAATTGCTTCGATATGGCGACCGGAAGTGTAGCATGTAGTGTGAAGGAAGGCGTGAAGCTCTATGTTAATAACATGAGAGCTGCCCATGTTGAAAAAGCAAGGTATGATGCAGCTCATTCTGCTCTCGCCGATGCTATGTCGCAGGGGATGTCGCCAACAGATGCAGCAAAGCATGCTGAGAAAGTAGGTAAGAAGGCAGCGAAATTGGCTACCCGCAAGGCCAAGCGCATCGTCGGTCCCATCATCTCTTCTGGATGGGACTTTTTCGAAGCCGTGTACTATGGCGGTACCTTCACAGAGGGATTCCTCAGGGGAAGTGGTACTTTGTTTGGTACTTATGCTGGAGGCTTCTATGGGGAGCAAAGGCTTGGTAGATTTGGTTATCTTGTTGGGAGCAGCATGGGAAGTTGGGTTGGAGGTAGAATTGGGCTAATGCTATATGATGTGGTTAATGGAGTGCATTTCTTGTTGCAATTTTCATGAACACAAGGAAGTGATGTTCAAGAAACTTTTAGGAACATTCAAATTCTGAAGAAATTACAAGTTCCCTTGTCCACATTCTCCTGTTTATAATACAGCTCTGACGCGTTTATGAATTTCATCTGCCACTGAATGATCCAATGCTTATGAGTCTTCTCCTGTCTACCAGAGTCCACAAGCAATGAAACATATGAAGATTCTGAACTGAGATTAAATTTTGAAGTTTTATATCATTGTTAGTTTCCTCACACTTTAAGTGGATGTATATGTGTTTTTCTTCAATGTCTCCTCCCCTGACCAACATTTAATATTTTTTTTAAACTCAGAATAAAGATGCACATTTCACTTTATGTAATTTCTCTTCAAAACTTTATATTTAACTCCTTGGTATATAGCTAAATGGACATAAGTAGGTAATTTAATTTTAATTTATTGTCAGTATAAATAAATTTACGCCGTCATTCAATCTTATATTATTATGGTGGTTTTTGTATAACTTTTGTGAGCAATAAAATTGCAAAAAAGTAAAAGTGTAAATTTACACTAGCATCTGCATATATATTATTTATATGGTATGATGATGATAAATACTTAATAGAGTAATGTATTAATACTATAGTTACAATCATAGAGAACAAAAATTAAGAGGTAAAAAATTTATAAAGAAAAAGTGAAAGAAAGGATGCAGAAATTTTTGAAATATCCTTTGCCAAAGGCCTAGCCAACATTGGAGGGAGCATTGGTGAACAACTCTTGATCTTACAAAATCAGTTGTTTATACTATTTTATTATTAGGTAATGTTATTTAAACAATAATTATGTGGGTTCATGTCTTTTCACTTTTTGTTATATTTTGTACATTATTCATGTATTGCTGTCCATTTTGTTTCGTGTAACATTACCCTTTACTATTATAGAATAAAAATTTTAAAAAGAGAAAGATCCTCCATCGTTGTTCAGCATGGACAATGCCTTTCCTTGCGGAATTAGTATTCTTTCCGGAAAGAGCATTTTCGGGATATGGCCACGACATGTTGAAACTGAAATAAAGAAATGAAACCGAAAGGATCACATATATAATTATTTTGATAAACAAAGTTATAACTTTTAATAATATATAAAAAGTTATCTTAAGATTTCTATATAAAATACAGATCGATCATCTACTAATAGGATAACTCAATAATCAAACACAAATTAGTGACGTTTGCCCTACTTCAACACTCGTGCTGTGCATGTTCCTCACCGTGACCTCCCAAATTATGGTCATTTACATGCTATAGCGGATGCATGTTTTTTGGTGCGTATGGCAGTTTATATATGCACCAAAAATTATGATTTTTTTTACAGGAAAAATTATGATAGTTAGAGTAAAAATTTAAAACCTTGTAATGTGATATACCACCAAAAACATTAAAACAGAAAACTGCCATTGGTCCCCAATAAAATCCAAGTAATTAGCTTTTAATTTTAAGAAAATGTTATACAGACACATTTCCTTTCTCCTAATGGATATAATCTTTACTATTAATAAAGGGGTTTGGCCAAAATAACTACTCTCTTGATCACAATTTTTGGACCATTATACCCCTTTCATTCAAAAACATAAAACTACCCATCTTCAACTTTCAATTTTCAAATTTTATTTTTATTTCTCTGGGCCACCCTATTTTCTAGTATTATAGACTAATTTTTGTGCATAAAAATTTGTCCATCTGAAATGAAATTTGTTACGGACTAAGATTAAGAGCTCAAAGAACTAAGTCTACTAGGGAGAAGCTAGAACTCACTCCCTCACCCACACTTGTCTGCCCAAAAGAAGAGTTCCCACCACTCTAAGGAGGTTGCAACACAACACTTGGGTGAGAGCAGCCCACCATGTGTGCTCAAGGCTGAAGGCCCAAGACTTGGACTCGACTTGGACTCGACTTGGTCCAACTCGGCCAAGGCGAAAGCAACACACTCTCTCGAACGTTCCTAACAGATCGAGCAACCAACTCCAAGATAAGCTGGATAAATAAACTTTTGATATAAGGAAAAATGACTATTTAAATTCCTCGTGTTCTATCTCAAATAAACCGACTTAACTCAACTATAAAAGTACATTGACCTAAGGTTACTGGGTATCACTTATTCTAACCCTAGCTAGAAAGCTCACTAAAACTCGTGTTTACTTGAGCGTCAGAGTGTTTTTGTTAGTACACATTATTGTCGCACCTAGAACAATGTTAGAACTTTTGTCAAAGCATCTCCTCATCCATTTATTGCGTTTAGGTAATTTCATTTCCTATTCAAATTACACTCTGGATAAAATTATAGGTTACTCTTATTGTCATATATATATATATATATATATATATATATA
>QANU01099453.1:427058-448957 GCA_003254905.1 Nissolia schottii
TTAAAAATCCTCAGCAAATCTTTGACCAAATCTTTTTGAATTTGAATTTAATCTTGAATTTATTGGTCTCAATCTTCTCTTCAAATCTCTTCTTTGAAATTTATATCTTATCAAATCTCCTTCAAATCCTCAATGATCCTCTTGACAATTTATTTTCTGCAATTAAAATAAAAAACTAAAAAAGAACAAAAGAAATCTACACATTAAATTTTAAGATAAAGTAGTGCTTAAAATTACATTTTTCTAAATTTCTCACAAAAGAGGATAATGTGCAAAACATATTAATTAAGCATTAAAATTGCACATTTTTAATATACAATGTTCAATTATAGAATAATAAAATAGGGTACAAAATACACCTATCACACCCTCATGAGTCTCTTGATCGTCCAACCAGGGTAAGAAATCCACCTTCATATCTTCGTGATTATCATTATTTTTCTATCATGCTTCACTTACATGAATCACAATCCTACAAAGAAGCATCCATAGATCCTCATTGGCAACTTACTATGCAAGAAGAATTACAGGCATTAGAAAAGACTCACACTTGAGACCTGGTCGATCACCCTCCTAATAAGGCTATTGTGGGATGCAAATGGGTCCACAAGATCAAGACTCATTCTGATGGCTCTATTGAAAGATACAAAGCTTGTTTGCAAAAGGATTTTCACAAGATTATGGAATTGATTATGAAGAGACTTTTGCCCATGTCGCACATATCACTGATAAGTGTCATATTTTGGTATTTTCATAGGTTAAAAAGACACTTATCTGCATTCTTTTATATGAATTCACTAACCAATTTCCCCAATTTTGTAGGATTTTAATATAGTTCAAGAGAATGGATACAAATATTGTAGAGTAATGAAATTCTTTTTAAATTCCCACAAAGATATGAGTCATGGAGCAAAGGGCTTAGAAGCAAGAAGAATTGAGCAACCAATTGAAGTTTAGGCTGATCAGCACCCTCATAGAGCCGCTCAGCACCCTCTGGCTCAATGGACTTGCTTAAGGGTGAAGTAACTTAAGAGTGAAGTAAACCCAAAATCGCCCTGAAACCGCTCAACGGTCCCCTGAATCTGCTCAGCGAACTGAGCCTGAAAACTCTATAAATAGCGCTTCAACTCACAGATTCAAAAACTTCTCCACTTTAATCATTCAGAACTTGACATATTCAAAGAAGAGAGCTTAGAGACCGAGAGGAAAGCAGAAAGGAAGCCAAGAGTTGTCGAGGAGCACAGTGGCACTTACTATGACAGTGTAAGAACATGTCAAGGTGAGCATCCATCGCCTTGTTCTTTGATTTCTTCTTGTAAGATGAACATTTAATCTTCTTGTTGTTGGGATTTAGCGAGTACTATGGTTTGATTGTATCCATTTAACTCTTTTATATATGTATCTATAATATTCTATGATTTGCATGATTGATCTTATACTTAATGCTTGTTTTAGCTTAGCTACCTAAAACATGATTCGAAACTTGATTGTTTGTGAGTGAAAACTGCATTCGTTAAGTTGGAACTAGATCAAACCACCTAATTCCTAATTGCTAGACATAGATTTAGGCATTAGTCATTAGTCATTTTAACACCTGAAATTATATCGGTTTGCTTTGTTAGTTTATGCAAGAGATTGACAAAATGACAAAGAGAACCAAATGATCTTTTCATGTTTGAAAGAGATGAATAAGATAAGAACTGGCGGCGATGAATCAAAAGAATTGACAATTCATATGCATTGAGTTAATGGATATATGAAAACTGTATTACGAGTTAATTCCCAACAAGCTTTCCTATCTGGTTTTCACTTGGTGTCATTTTATCTTTTGTTTAATTTATTTATTTTAAAAATCAATTTGTAAATCCATCACCATATTGTTTAATTAACGGAACTCAAGAATGACTTTATTAACTCCCCGTGGATACGACTATACCCGACTATACTGCAATTAAATCTCTTGAGGATTTGAAAGCTGTAAAGTAGGATATATAAAATGACTAGAATGTAAAAAGCTTTCAATAATCACCTCTGTCTGTGCTCTTCTAGCTATTGCAGCAACTCAAAAATGGGCACTTAGTCAAATGGATATGAAAAATGCCTTTCTTAACAGTGATTTGAAAAACGAAGTCTATATTCGACCTCCCTAGGGTTACACTTGTCCACCAAACAAAGTATGTCTTCTACGCAAGGGCTTATATGGTCTCAAATAGGCTTCCCGTGCATGGTTTGCCAAATTCAGTCCCATTGTCAATTAACTTGGGTTTTCTTCTAGTCCTCATGACTCTGCTTTTTTCATTCGTCGGACTACTCAAGGCTCGGTGTTGCTATTACTGGCAATGATCATCGTAGGCATCATTGATCTTAAGACATCCTTGAGCTGCCACTTTGAAATGAAAGATCTTGTCCTTCTCAGTCATTTTTTTGGGTCTTGAAGTACTTTCCTCTACTGATGATATTTGTCTGTCTCAAGCCAATTATGCCTATGATCTTATTTCATGCATTGGTGGTACAGATAATCAAATAGAATCCACTCCTCTTGAACCTAATGTCCGTTTTACACCCACTCATTATGCAGCAGTTCTCCACATTCTTCGCTATGTCAAAGGAACATTGTTTCATGGGCTTCATTTCTCCGGCCACTCTTCATTGATCCTCCAAGCCTACTCTGATGCTGATTGGGCTAGTGAACCTACTAATCGTTATTCTACCGCAGGCTATTGCATCTTCCTTGGTGACTTCCTCATCTCTTGGTGTAGCAAGAAGAATACCTTGACTGCTCGTTCTAGTACTAAAGTTGAGTATCGAGCTCTTGCCGACACCACCTCTGAACTCCTTTGGATACACTCGCTTCTTCATGATTTGGCCATCTCCCAGTCCTTTTGCTACTGATCTATAGTGTGATAACCGAAGCGCTATCCAGATTGCTCATAGTGATGTCTTCCATGAGCGCACCAAATACATTGAGATTGATTGCCACTTCATCCGCCAACACATTTTGCATGGTGAGCTTCAACTCCTCTCGCTCGGAACTCTAGACCAACCTGTTGATAAATTCACTAAAGCACATCATCTTAGTCGCTTTCGCACTTTGGCTTCCAAACTCAAGTTGGTTTCATCAAAGGCTACTTGAGTCTGAGGGGAGTGTTAAGATATGATTAAGATTGATTTGTATATCATATATTTGATTTGGTTATGATTTGATCTTGTAAATATCTGATTGATTGTAATTAGGATTAGATTGATTCCTTTATTTATTATCTAATTTTTAACCGTTAGATTTTCAACCTATAAATAGGCTCAGAATATACAAATATATTTCTCTCTATAAACATTTTTCCTCTGCTCACGTTATTTTCTTCTAACATATGGGATGATTTGACCTTCACAATTTTTGTCAAACAAAAACTTTTAAGATTGGGGTCACTATCAATTGAATTACAAGGTCGTTAAAACGATAATGATTACAAACAAGGCTATTAAAATTAATAATAAGTGTTTTGAAGATCAAACCGAAAGTTTTGCAAGAACATACCAAAATGAATATACAGGCTATTAAAAATTCTCTGTAACAAGGAATTTTAGGATAATTTTATAAAGTTATAGGCTTAAACCTAATTAATTAGTATCACAATTGTACCAAATATGAATGTATATTTTATATACAATAAATAACTTACAACAATTTTGCAATTTGAATACATGAAAATGGTTTTACCTTATAAAATAGACTCTGTAATGTGTTATGATAGCGGGGCAAAACGTAAATATCATTTTATATGTTCAACAAGCATTTTTTTTTAACTTACAAACATATTACAAACTGTTGTTGTCTGTTGTCATGGTAAAGAATAGAAGTGAATCTAGTATATCAATAATTTGTCCTTCATCAGCTAGCTAAGGGGATATTTGTAGCGGAGACTAATTAAGATAATATTTCGCATAAAAAAAATTAAGATAATATTTTCATGAGTGTAGGTAAAAAATTAATGCATATTGTGGATTCACAAATCCTAGTTTATCATCAGACAAATATTTCATTTTTTGGCAAAAATTTTGTTGAAACAATGTGACATAATTTTTAACCATTAGATAAATGAGTAACTTTTTTTTCGTTTCACTTATCCAATCACATTTCTTGTATTTTTTTTCTGTTCTGATAATATTTTTAACAATAATTCTGGCTAAGTAGGATTAATCTTAATCTTATAGCAAGACGTGGTCTTTTATTTGATTGCAACTGTCACATATGAGAAGAATAGAGTATGGAGATGAAATTGTTTTTGTTTGGTTATGCCCGTACAAGAAAGAAAGTAGTTTCAGCTCATGCTCCTTCTCTTGTTGTCATTGCAAAGTTCAAACAGCAGCCTTGTATTTGATTTAGTTAATTTATTTCCCTAATTCCCTCAATTTACACTAAACATCAAGCCAAATAGTGGTTTTTATTCATTTAATTTATTTGTCCAAGATCATTGTTATTTTCGGCACTACCTTATTATCATTGTATTTTGAACGGTACAAAGTTAAAGATAGAGACAAGTGGTTATTTAATAAAAGAAGAAAACAAAAACAATGTAATAATGTTGATATCTTTAATATTGTAAGATCATATTCTTCCGTCTTTTAATTTAATAAGAAATTAATTTAATAGAAAATAACTGAAATATTTTGCACAATATCAACCAACAATTGAAGCCACTAGGATTGGATAGTATGCTTGATATTTTATGTTCAAATCTCAATGCGACCAATATAATTTTTGAAGTATTAAAAAAAAACCAACAGTTATATAACATCATATTATAGTTTTCAGTATTTATTTAAAAGTTCAAATATGAAATACCTCTAATGACATGACCTCACAATTGAATGTATGTATAATTTCTTTCTATAATGATATAGTATAACAAAACTAAATTATTATTGTTATTATATAATTTTTTTCCACCAGATAAATATTATATTTCATTATTGTTATGAATACAGATATATAAGACCCACGACATCTCAGAGTGTTTGGCTAAGGAAAGAAATTTAGAGGGAAAAAAAATGAAAGAAAAGAAAATGCACGAATTTTTACTTTTCACAAATACGTTTGAATGAAAAGGAGCATAAAAAGAAAAAAAAATAGAAAGATAATAATGTTAAATGTTAATTTTACTGTTATATCATTGTAAAAAAGTATTCCAACTAATAAGTAATATGGACAATGTTAAAAATTGTTTACAATATTCTTAGTTCTTACCTATTTCCACGCATTTGTGGGAGGAAAAATAATTAATCCTACATATTTTCTTTTCACTATTTATTCTTTCTTTTCACTTTCTTCTTACATCTAAACAAAGAAAATTAATTTTCTTTCTTTCAATTTTCTTCCTCTTCTTCCATTTTCGTCAAAACTAAACCAACTTTCAATGATGCTAAGTAATCGCTATAAAAGACATTACACAATATATCAAATAAAAAATAAAAGACATTAGACCATAGATATAAAAAACATAGTTTCTCATACAACAATATTAACACAAAAAAAAAAGTACCCAAAAAAATATAAACAATTTTTTTTCCAAAATACAAGAAAATGACATTATTTATAGGGGTTTGTTAACTTCAACAACTTTGTGTGTGTGTTAATAATAGACACATTTTATTTTGGACACAAAGACCCACCTTTTCTTGTTAACTTAATATTTTATTTTGACTAATTGTGTAATTTTGTACAATCTACATCTACATTAATTACATTTCAACCTTTTCTCTCTCTACACTAATTTAATTTTTTTTTACTTAATTAATACTCACTTTCTATACCGTCTTTATTTTACTTGAATAATTTTTTTTGCTTTTTCATATTTTTTTTCTATCATCTATTTCTACATATACTCACTAGTTCGATGACTCAAAAAGCAAAATAATTTTTTATCGTAATTAATATTATGGTGCACGTGTTTTCAAAAAAAAAAAAGTAGTAGAATTTAAATCTATGTTAATACTATTTATTTATGCTTCTAACTAATTTCAACTTTAACTCCGCTTTTAGGTTTTTTTTTCTTTTTTTCTTATAAAAAAAGAATTAAGAAGTATTTATATATAAAAATGCTTTATGATACATGTTAAATATATTTACGCACGTATAATAATATCTTTAATTTTAACCACTTATGTATTATTCATGTAAGAGAAAACTAAATTCTAATAAATGAAAAAAGAGAAAATATTAATTAGATAAAAAAAAAAGTTAAGTGAATAATTAATATGAACTATAAAATTATAAATTTATCCATCATTATAAATTAAAAAATAAATAAATAAAAAAATTTGTGTCTAAAATAAAATGTGAACATTAATAATTATAAAGATTAACAAATCTCGTTATTTATATACCTAAAAATTCCTATACTCAATATGGATAAAGAGAGAAGACGTGAAAAATAATAACATCATCTACCCCCAACTTTTATGAGTGTAACTAATAGTATTAAATTTTAAGGGTACAAGTAACATTTCATTTGGTGTAAACAGAATCTAAACTCAATGTGGACAAGGTGGACCCTACAGTTGGGCATAAATATTGACCTTGAGAACCCCAAGTGTGTGTACACCATATACCTATTTCCTCTAAATTTTCTATTGATTGAGCCAGAAGAAACGCACCATAACCTCATAGTGTCGACATGGTTTGCCAGGAAGAGGTGTTGATTGAAACAGTTTGCGAGCTGTACCGCCAAATCTCATGCCTGGACAGCCTTAAGCCTTCGAAAGATGTCGACACCCTCTTCACAAAGCTCGTCGTCACATGCATGCCACCCTCCCCAATCGACGTGGCCAACCTCTCCAAAAAAGTCCAGGACATGAGGTCCCACCTCATTAGGCTCTGCGGCATAGCCGAGGGCCATTTAGAAACTCACTACTCATCCATCATTGGATCGCACCAAAACCCTCTCCACCGTCTCCACCTCTTCCCCTACTACTCCAACTACCTCAAACTCGGCCTCCTCGAGTTCACCATCCTCTCCCAGCACTGCACCACTCTTCCCACCAGGGTCGCCTTCATCGGCTCCGGCCCCCTCCCCCTGACCTCCATCGTGTTGGCCTCCAACCACCTCCCCTCCACCACCTTCCACAACTACGACATCGACGCGGCCGCCAACGCCGACGCCAGCCGGCTGGTCTCGTCCGACCCAGACTTGTCGAAGCGCATGGTGTTCCACACGAGCGATATTTTGGACGTTTCGGGAGAGGAGCTCGGGGAGTACGAGGTTGTTTACTTGGCGGCGCTGGTGGGGATGGACAAGGAAGAGAAGATTGGCGTGATACAACACCTGGCTGACAACATGGCGCCCGGCGCGTTCCTCATGCTGAGGAGCGCGCACGGGGCGAGGGCTTTCCTCTACCCAGTGGTTGAGCCTTGTGACCTCGGAGGGTTTGAGGTGCTCTCCGTGTTCCACCCCACCGATGAGGTCATCAACTCCGTGGTCATAGCGCGTAAGCATCACGTGCCCGTTCACTCAGAGCCGCAGGGTGGAGCACTTGTTGGGAATAATAATAATATTAATATGATACTCCCGAACAAGTGCTCTGAGATCCAGGTGTTCAACCCCCTCATCAATCATCATGGGAAGATTATTGATGAATTGACCGTTGACGAGCAATTGCTCTCCTGATTCATTGAATTCCCTCTCTCTCTCTCTCTCTCTCGTGATCACTGCGTTTGATTTTTACGTGGGAACAGTTGATCTCGAGATGCAGAAGTGAGACAAATATTTACCGGAAAACTAAACATGTTAATGGTCCATGTCTACACATGAGATTTAGAATGGGGATTGGATTGGGGGTCTTGTGCTAGAAACTTAAATTCGTCTCAGAGTTGTGTTATTTATGTGCATTTTGCACGATGTACTATGCTGACCCACGCTTGTTGACATCTCTTTTAGTGATAAACAGAGTGTGAGTCGACGCGATGTCTTGTGCAAGATGAGTATTAACATTTCTCCATACTCTATATATTTCCACTTGTGTCTGACTCGTTTGTAATATCTCATCTCTAGCAACCCCTATTACATAATGTTGTTCTTTAATTTTCCAATAAATATACATAGAAGAGATGGTGATTATATGTGTTTTAGATCGATTCAGTCTCCTTCAAGCAACACGGCATGCCTGCTGTAGTATAATGTTTGGGAAGTGATGGTTAATTTTGGATCTTAGTACTTGTATATGTGTTCTAGGATAAGCTAACTTCTAAGAAATCTAGAGTGAACAAACATACTTCATTGATAAAGGAAGATGTTAAAGTTTTTTGCATCAAAAACAATTACATATTTTTACTTTAAACTCGCAAAAACAACACTTACTTTAATGCTTGAAATGAGAAATTGACAATTAAATTCTTGAAGTTAAAAAAAAATGATTTAAGTTTGTGTTTTTTTAATTATCTAAGTTTTTAAAAACATTAGGGACTATTTTATATCACTTCTTTGTTTTAATCCAAGAACGGAAATTGCTAAACTTTTTAATATTATAGTATAAAGTGAACAACATATTAACAAGGGCGTTAATGTAGTGGTAAAGGCACATTAGTTCAATTTATAAAAAAAAGTCATTTAAAAAGGTAAACATGGTTACGTACAAAAGAATTAGTCTTTTTCTTTATTAATAAGGTTGTGGGTTACCTTGATAACAAGGGGAAAAAAAGTGAATGACACATAAGAAACAAAATGAAAAATTCACTCTTTATGGTTTCGTGTACTTTTGTTCATCTTCATTGCTCTTGCCTTTAATTATAAAGGTGCTATATATGCATGTAACGGTATTGACATAAAAAGGATGGTCATATAATTGTAACAAGAACTGCTTACTATATATGGATTCTCGGCTGATTTAATTTGCCACACAATACAGACCTGTTACTTGGTTACGCTTTGACTTGTTAATTTGCTTTAATAGCCTCCTCTGCTTTCAAATTTCAGTCACTTAAAAAAGAGCAAGTCCACCATTCTTTTGTCTTTAATATTTGTGGACATTCCCTATCAAATCAAGGACTTATACTTTGCTTTAAAGGATGCATACTTATCTTTGCTCACTGTACTTGATCAATTAATGTTTGTCTTTTGTGTACAAATTATATGTGGATGACATTTTGAGATTCCATTTAATTTGACCTGAGAAAAAGAACTGATCATGATGCTGAGAGGCAGAATTAATCATATCTTCTCTTCACTGTACTTGTGATCATTAATAGTGAGGCACATCTTCCTTAATCAAGTTGCCAAAATGTCAATAATAAAGGGAAATTGAAGAGGAAGCTAACAAAAAATGTCCAAAAAGATGGTAAGACCGAATTATTTTTGTTGGTTTTTAGTGATCATTATTATGCCTTTTGCGCTTACCAAAAGGCAATGAAAGATATATTCTTCATAACTTGGCTCCTTGTATCCCTTTGGTCAATTATAGTTAGAATTAGAATCTACAACCCTTTTTAAGTCCTATAGCCTTGTATAGTTGTCCATTTGTGCCTACGTCAATTAAACTTCAAAGGTGGATTCTTGATGATATTTTCTCCATTGGCCTTAGTTTCTTTAGATATAATCAAGCCAGATGGTTTGGTTTGGTGTGGTGTGCTTGGATAGCTTCACTATATTTGTCCGCTGCATAAAGAGTAATTCTGTTTTTCTGTTTTAGTTATGGTTAATGTTTCATGGTTTTAAAATGAGTCCAACTTGTCAAGACAAAACTTAGATGTTTCCAAAAAGTAAAATTGTCTGAGGGTTTAGACTTTATGTAATTATTTAGCAAGGGGTGGAAGATTGGAATTCAAACATAGGAAGGTACAAATGTGGATTCATCAAGGTAGGGTTGGTCTTGATCTCTTAATCAAAATTTTGAGCCTTGAAAATGAAAAAAGAATATTGGGAGATCCTTATTCTACAAGAAATTTTTTATGATCAAACTGGATCGAATTGGTTCAATATTTTACAAGAAGACTAGGATATTTGTGGTGCAAATGACAAAAAAAAATACATAGGTGATATTTTAGAAGCAAATTTTCATGAAGTGATATTAAATATTAAGAATTATGATTGACCGAAGTATGAGATAAAGAAACACGAGAGAAATGGAATAAGATCTTAGTATATTTTTTAATATTCTAAGAGTTTATTACATTTTTCTCTTGTGTTTCTATGTCCCATTTTCATCATCATGAGTCTTAATATTGAAAAGAGTAATACTATATAGCAGGACAATTTTTTTTTTGTAAGAATAATGCAAGATAAATAGGTGGTTAAAATTGATTGCACATTAAAAAAAATAAAAAATGAGAAAAAGGTGGAAGAAAGAGAAATTCAATTTAAAATTACATGAGTCGGGCAATGTTTTCAACAATTTTGTCGAGCTAAAAAGTATTTTCCCATTGAAAATGTAAAGACGAAGTTGTTTGGACTTAGCTGGCTGGACGTATATATAAGATTTTGGGCAGAAGTTAAAAGTTAAAAATACACTGAGCTGCCACTAGTACTCAATAAATTTAATAAACAAATAAATCATTTTTAAATCAGTTTTTGTCTTTCGATTCGTCTCCAAAGAGTGGTCTTCTTTTGTTGGGACATAGAAAAGTGACTTTTGAAGCTTATCACGAACATCAAATTGAATGGTTGTAGTCCACTTTTGAAGTTTTGGATCCATTTCAATTCAATGATTGCCCAATTTCCCTTGATAAAAAATTCCTGTTAATGCTTAGTTCGTATGATCAATTAGCACTTGAAGCATCAGAACCATTCTTCCTATTAATTTACTTGAAACTTATGTTTGATTATGAAAAGCATTGAACTACTGATCACAAAAGCAAGACGCATAAATTTCAAACAAAACTTTCGGCGGAAGGCATCCCCTTGATTTATTTCTTTGTTAAATATATCGCATGAAACAACTTGCAAGTTCTGTTGGTTGATTGACCATCTTATGTGATGATAAAAATTAAATGTCTTTATTTTTGGGGGGAAAAAATGAAGGGTCTAAAACTCACTTAACTATGAACCTGATCATGGATTTGCCATGGATCTTAAGCTTTTCAAAAGCTATTAAAAGCCTGCTATACTTAGCCCAATAAAACTCGGCAAAAAAAAGCTATAATCAAAATTAAACCCACTGTAGACCCTGAAAAGCCCAGTGAAGCCTGCTGACTGCTTGCAACCACCTAAAGCTACAAAACCCAATACCTCCCAGCATATAACAATGACCAAACAACAATCTGATATGTGGCATGATAATAACCTTGTCGCTTAACCATGTAGTAAGGGTTTAGTCCTTATGAAAATGGAAAAATAATTGTTCATCATCAATCTACCACTGTATGCAATGCAAGGGACATACATGCATATATTAGTGGAGTTGAAAACGAAGAATCAAAGTTTAGTCTAAGAAATTAGGTCACTTTGGGGAAGATCAACCGTAGGCTGATAACAATGCAACTGTTTTTGAGTTCCAAGTTTCCGATCCTATAAACTAATTTCTGGAAGACTACTAGCTATACAGAATATGAACATAGTATATGCTGTTAGCATCATCTATGTCTAACGCCCAGCTGCAGTGAGGAAATTGTCAAAGGGGCTAGCTGGAGGCAGCTTCATGACCAGGGAGTTCCTATTACTGTAATCAGGAATTGTGATGAGTGACTTATCAGCAGCTACTTGACTGTAATGATTCTCGTAGGCCAGCCAATTCGCGAACTTCTTCCTCGCGCACGTTCCAACCTCTTCACACTGGTTAGTCATGGCGTTGTATGGGATGGGAGAAGTGGACACAACCGTTCCTGCAACTTGACCAGCTACCTCTAGCGCCTATAAAACATTGAAATGTGTTGTTAAGGCTTAAGAAATAGCAATGTAACATAAGCATTTTCAGGCAATCCAATACCAATTAAATAGGCAAAACATGAAAGACTACAAAACCTTGGGTTTAGCTCTGATTTGATAATGATGTATGGTTTCATGTTTTATTAGTAAATTAAAACTGTGAATTAAAATTAAGATAATAAAGAGATGGCTGAAATTAGCTCGGTAGAGATAGAGGTCTGGCATGAGGAAATTGTAGCATAGCAGAGATTGAAAGTATCCACAAACATTACTTTTGAAGCATAATTGTGTGTGATCTACTTATCATACTTTTTCCTAATTTTAAGTAGTCATGCAAGCAAGCAAAAGAAGGGAATGTAATTCCACCAACAAACACTGCCTTTCGATTTTGAAATTACTTAACATTTTCAACCCCAAGATCATCATGCTACTAGCATCAATTAGAATTTTATCTGGTCTGACTTGGACCCAGCCTGATTTTTGTAAGTGTCCATGCTTCATATAGGGGTGTCAAACGGGCCAGCCCGGCCCATTAAGGCCTGTCCCGTTTGGGTTGGTGGGCCTAAACAGGCCGGGCCAAAACTTACGCCTATTTTTAGGATCTGACTCGTTTATGGTCAGTTCACGGGCCTAAACAAGCCAACCCACTAGCCTGTTTTTTTTTTTTTAAATTAAAATTTTGATCTATTTTTTATGATTTAAATATAAAATTGTGAATAAGCATACACAGTTATTTTTAACTATTTTTTATCGTCTATCTATTAATTAATAAAGAAGAAATAATTTATGTAAAATTTGAGGATCCATTTCCAATGGTAATAGAGAAAAATTAAGGTTTTGTGGTTTTTTCATCTTTATCTCTTTATTGTGATTACAAAATCTTTAATTTTGGATAGGTATATAAATAGTAGCATTTTTCAATTAAGAAGCTATATGCAAAACTTTGATAGGAAAAAAAAAGATAACAAGAGAATGTATTTAATTAACACCTAGAGTCTAAACCCACGCAATACGCAGCAAGTTTTAAAATATATAAAAAATGTTTTAATTATAACTAAAACAACTTAGCAATTTAGTTTGCTACTAAAATAACTCCCACACACACACACACACACATATATATATATATATATATTTTCTCCAATTATATAACTCTTCTATTCCAATGAAATTTTGTTTTGCTACCATTCTTACGGGTACCTCTTGGTTTTTTTTTTTTAAAAATTTCACGAGCTCACAAGTTAGCCCATGAGCCCGCCGGGCTGGCCCGTTTAGCCCATTGGCTTAAGCGGGCTGGGCCATTTTTTTAAAAGAAATTTCACGTGCCTATTTTTTGCATGTAAAGTCCGCAAATTTAACCGAGTAAACGGGTCGGGCTCGCGAGCCTGACTCATTTTGACAGCCCTATGCATATACTTCTCTCTTTATACTTGAGTGCATCAAAGAGAAAAGATTACCGATTCCATAAGCTGCCCAATACTGATAACATGAGGCACAGAAGGGGAAGCAGGCATCGCTGGAATAGATCGAAGAATGTTAGAAACAGATGCTTCACTTATTGTGTCATCTTCAAATACTGAACTTGATAGACAATCCTGCACAACAAACAAAATAAAAAACAAAAACAATGATTAATGGATTAGTAATGCTTGACAGCACGGAACGAAACTCATACCAATAGCAAGGGTGAAATGTTAGTAGTTGAAAGGAAGGAATTAAGGAAAACAATGAGGTTATATGAAGTCTGAAAGACAAACATGTCGATAAAAGAAGTTAGTCCAAAATGCATGAATTAATTTTTGCACTGCCAAGCATTTTCCTTATGAATTTCTTTCAAACTTTCTTGTTTTCTATCCCCTCAGGAATGGCTGACAGTCACGGGCTCACGGCCATGTGTGGCATGTTGGTCAGATCCTTTTGAACCAAAAAAGTTACTTTCGTTTTTTGGCACAGACCCTGTAAAGGGGGAAGGGAAAGATGATAACATACACAAGATGTTGTTAACAGAGACAACGTACCCCATCTAATGACATTGACTCCTTGGAATGCATAATCATTTGATTCTGATCAAGAACCCATTGTGGACCAAACATGAGGTCTTCGTCAGGCCTGAATGTCTCTGACAGTTGTGTATCCAGGTAATCTGCATCGATCTTAAGAAGCAGAAACATTAAATCACAAGGTGAGACTGGCACATTATCCACAAAACACGAACCTTGAATAAAATGTGATACCTCAGAGGTGCTAGTTAAACTCAGAACCAAAACATTCTTTGTAGTCTGGAGATATTTAGATATTTTGTTCCGTAGCACAGATAATACTGACATGGCCAGCTGATTATCAGCATCAGTACCATATTCTTTCACATCAACATGGATCTTAGCATATACTTGATGATCATCACTGATGCCCAAGAATGGATCAACCTGATTATATGGAAGCAGGTAATTGTTATATACATTCGTAACTACATTTTTATTTGGCTTTTATTCTGACAATCAATAAGACAATCCTCTATCTGACATTAGAGGCTACAAAACAGAAAAATCACATCACTCACTTCAGATATCGCTAATGATGCAAACATATCGTCTAGATCATGAATCTGATATAGTTTGCAGGCAAACAACAACATGGCAGCAGATAACACAAAGATAGACCTCTGACATGCTGGGGGCAACATTCCTGCTAGAACACGAGTACATTTGTTTCTTTTTATCAGTCATTTCCTTGAGAATAAAAATGTAATATAAGGATACACTATATAGGTCATACCATTACTTGGGTCCAGTAACATACTCCATAGAGAAAGAGGAAGCTGGAAGAAGCGGATCATCAGAATATCTTTGTCTTTCAGGTTCTGCAACATTAAATTTAGAAGGATTTTAACAACTAGAATAATGTTTCAAAAGAATGCAACAGAAAGATGAGTCAGGATTGTGATTATTGTTCAGTTTCCTACTTTCCTATCAAAATAGTAATTTCATATTTTGATTAGAGTAAAAGCATACAAAATCGTTAATTGTAAGAAAGAGACAGGGCTGGGATTAGCCAATATGAATTTAACTGCAAAGTCAGACTAAATTTGAAGAATAATTTAAGATGAGTTCAACAAATGTTGCAGATGTTAAAATTGCAGATGAAGTCACACATAGTTAAGTAATGATTAGTTTCACTAAATTTCTGTGTTTCTATTTCAAAAGAAACGAAAAATAGAACAAGAAAAAATTCTACTAAGCAAGTATTAAATTACATGATCCTATATTCAGTTTCACTGCAGATCAACAAGTATTTAATCTGTGTGCATGATCTATCCTATCCAAAAGCACAAAAGGAGTAAAGATGGATATACTGGAGTGCAAAAGGCACAAGGATGCACACTGAACTCTACCTTTATGTGTAAAACAGTTAGTGCTAACATGAAAGAATGAGCTATAGCTTCAAATTTTGACGGCAAATTATCAGGAAGATTGGCTTGAATCCAGAAGGCTGAAAGCAACTGTGCCATTTGATCTTCACTTAGCTTCATAATATATGGTTCCTGAGAGCCAATTGAATACCAAAACATGATAAATCATAATTTCTTTCCAAGAGTAATCTTGAATAACAAAACATACTAACAGGAATTGATCCAATTACTTGTGACTCAGTCAAACTAGCTAATCCAGCAGTCCTGTCAATGATGATGGAGCTAAGTTTGTAAAAGTTAGGAGAATTCTTTGAGCCACAGCCATGCTTCCAGTCTTCTGCCACAATATCTCTTTCTATGCATCCATCATTAATACTATTTTCATGAATTTCTTCTGGGTTGGTGCTAACTCCGCCTCTGCGGAGCTTTTCCAGTAAAGCTGAAATTGAAGCAGATGAAGATGCAGATGTAGTTTTGGAATGCCTTTTATTGTGTTGGTCTAGGCATCCAGGCTGCAAAGAGGCTACATGTGAATGGAAGGAACTCGGAAAAAGAATTAAAGCAAATATCTGGTGTGCTCCAATAGAAGTCTCCACATCTGAATGCAACATGGCTTGGAGGAGTTGCACAAGAAGAGCTTCAGGAAATGCCTAGATGGAAACATAGAAAATTATTAATGGATGAATTCCAAGATAAAACCAACAGGTTTCCTAATACCTTCAACAATTCAATGCAACAGGAAAATCCTCCTCAGTGATCAGAAGATGTTAAAAAGGTCACTAAGCTTCAAACTGAAGCATGAATCTTTCCTTTGAACAGTGCTGGATTACAACAAGCTCCTCTCACCTGCTGTGAATGTTTAGAGGAGAATGCTACGGTAACCACACGAGCAAGGATTGTGAGAGATCCAATGTTTGCCCTAGCAATGACACCGGATGGAAGATTTTCTAGGGTTATCGCCATCAAATCGTAAAGTGGTCGTGCATCAGAGATCTAGTCAACCAACAAAGGAAAAAAAGTGGTTTAGTTGTACAATGTAGTGACCCAGTGAATTGTAGAATGATTATGTAGGGAAAATAAAGCACATTCATGAACCTACACGTTTGGCAATCTCTAGCAAGCAATCCTCAATTGAAATTTGGAGCAAGATATTCACGTTCAACTCTTGCCCTGCAACAAGTTCACTGGAGGCTTGAAGGCTTTTCTTGAGATGCCTGCAAAGGTCACCAACAAAACCAATCTCGGCCAACCCTCTCCCAGATCTAATTTGCATGGCTAAAGATGTGGCAACTTGAATAACACAAGTTTTAAGTTGGGGATCATGTACAACATTTTTGTGGTCCAGATGACGTATCACAGAAGCCAGAATCAACGGCTGATTCCCTGAACGACGAGGTAAAAAAGAAAGGCAAACACCGTTATGAGACAAGAATACAAGATTTTGCCAAAGAACCTTGTGTAACACTGTTCATAGCTGTTTAGAATCCTAAATTTAGCTCATGTGTGAAGATACAGAGTGAAACATGACAACACATCCTCCATACTATTTTTTTCTGACATTTATTTGACCCATAAAGTGGTAGAGAGAACAATACCTGAGTTCCCCATAAAATAGGCCATGCTAGTTAAAACCATCATTGCTAACCCCTTCTGAGAAGCCCAATGTTGTCCAGAATCAAAATAGACAAACATTGGATCCAGTACACGGCGCATTGTTGTACTTTCCTCGGCTAATTCAACCATTCTTTGAATGGATATCTGAGCCCATATTTCAGGGTTTTCAACTTCTTCTCTACAACAATGGCACAAACAAATCATAAAAAGGATCTACAACTGCCAATAAATGGTTTAAAACTCTTGTATAAGCTCTTGAATAAGAATAATCACAACCTTGTCAAAAGGGAAGGATCCTTTATTTCTGGTTGCGGCAGGATGATCAAGCTGCTAGAGCGATTGTCATCACCAACAACTAAGCTATCCCGGCCGTCACCCCGGACAACTTCATCCACCCAATTATGAAGAGGCTTTGCCCTGACATCAGCATCTTCACTTTGTCTACTCCACTTATAGTTATCTAAAGTTGCACGAATAATCTGCATTATGAATGAACCAACAAATCAGGGATGATACATAACTGAAAATATAAAAACATAACATTATGGTTGCTAAAAAATCATTGAGTTTGACTCATTAGGGAAAACTGCAAAACTTTAAGACAAGTTGGTTATTAGACATGAAATTAGGGGGCATTTTCCCATGAAAAATTGGGTTCAAATCATGCATTTAAAGCATTATATCTTTATTTCTTTCTCTCTTTTTTTTATTTTTCTTTTTCTTTTGTGTTACCATGGAAGTTAATTCATGGTTCAGAGACCATCACATGAGAGTTGGAAAGGCATAGTATGCATTAAGCTTGACATACTTTTCTGGATACACTTCCCATGAAACTTTTAAGATTTTTAGAACAGCAACTCAGCCCGGTACACTTCGTTTGCCTCCCAGAGTCAATGTGAAAATATGAGGTTTCACCGAGTCTGAGAGGTCAAATACAGCATAACAACAGCAACAACAACAAATACAGCAATTGACTAAAACTTCCCAATTATCAAGTTATAATCATAGAGCTTTCAATTCATTTCATCATTAATCCCTGTTCCTTGAAAACTAGTGATTGAACAAGAGCAATAGTTTTTCAAGTAGAAGCTTGATAATTCATGTTTCTTTACAAAAATAGACATTTCCATAATCATGAGACAAATGCAATTATTTAGTTTTTTTAACTTTCATATATTAGTTGGGGTTCTAACAACAATCAATTTGCAGATCAAAAGAAAAAACATATATTCCTCACACAATGCAACCATAAAAAAAATATTTATTTCATGCAGAGTCCAAGTGTCCATCAATGATGCATTTAAGTCCAAGATCTCTCCCATCAGCTTACAATTGAAGATGCAACAAGCGCTCCATTGTAAGACTATAAAGGTTTCAGTGTGGGCAACTCAATGACTTACCTCATCAAAATCAACAAAGATGTGTGAAAATTCAGCCATGAACCAAACCTGCCAAGAAAAAGCAGTCAAATTAACATTGAACTTATTCATACAAGACTCTGCAGACTGCAATAATTATCAAAACCTCACCACAAACAACCATGAAAAGTTACAATAAATAAATATTAGAATTAGAAAGTAAACACAATTCACACCTCAATGAACTGAGTCACGCTAAATCAGAAACACAAAGGAAATCAAATGACAAATGGA
This sequence comes from Nissolia schottii, assembly GCA_003254905.1. Lineage (NCBI taxonomy): Eukaryota > Viridiplantae > Streptophyta > Magnoliopsida > Fabales > Fabaceae > Nissolia > Nissolia schottii. Next base: position 445,586 of record QANU01099453.1, read on the forward strand.
GCACAAATTACCATTGCTGAAAGGCATTGCAAGCTTGATGCTCTCAAGCAGCGCGTTTCATGTGTTTTTCCATGCTCCCTTGATAGCATGCATACTTTCCTTACTAACTTCTCAATGCTATTTGTGTACGTGGTATCCACCTGTTCTTTCAATGGGTCAAAATCATGAAGGTGTGAGGCAAAAATGGCACCAACTACTTTATATGATGATAGAACTAGTGACAGGAACAGATTTTTTTTCATCATTACCCAGAGGGACTAGAGGATAATACAAAGATAGGGCCTTTAATTATTGAAACAGTTTATGCTTTATGTAAACGAAGAATTAGCTAAATGTGGATTTGACCAACAAAGTTAGGAAATATTGTAGAGCTACTCTCTTCTTTTTTTATATAGATTGCTTGAAATTAATACTAATACACTAAAATATGCCATCAATTGTGGCCATATACAAAGACATAATACCAACTTTTCCTTTTCAAAACAGCAGGTTCTGCGTAAACATTTATCACATACACAGACAGTCATGTACAATTCACATGAACGAACAACCCAAAAGTATCTTAACCTTCTTGCAATTTAGCATTCACCTGACTGTAGATGAACCTTGTTAAGGTTTGGCATCCAAGTATCTGAATAGCGTCATGCTTAGAGTAGCCCAAGAGCTCAGAAGTCACATTAAGTACATCACCAGCAAAGTACGCTCTGCAATATACGAGAGAAATGAAGAACTATATGGCAGGCTCAAAAGGATACATAATGTATCAATAGTTCAATACCAGTGGACCACACACAGAATACGAAACGCGTAGAAAATGAATCGTGAGAAACTTACATTTGCACCTTGCAATTGGAAAGCAACTTATTGAAAGTTACTGCTACAATATTGACTAGTTTGACGTGCTCAGACCGGAGTTCCTTGTAGCACCTTTCTTCAAGATATTTTACAATCTAGCAGGAAAAAGCAGATACGATGAAAACCTCAGCAATGGGATTCAATTAACTGAATGATCTTTCTTGAACCTTTACCGAAACATGAGCGAAATGAAAGGAAAGGCACCTTTGGAATCCTGAAAGGGTTTTTCGCAGCATATTCACACAATTTGGCGATCTTCCTTTCATTTGGAGGCTCATCCTGAGAGGTATCATAAAACATGAGTATCAAGGGGGCAAGTAATCAAGTAAATTAATCCAACAACAAAACATGCTTTATTCATAATGCATTAGCGTCATATCTCTCAAAACTGAGAACAAGTAATATTTTTCTGAGCTAGAATGGTTTTAAATCGTGCAGCACTAGTAATAAGTGGCAAGAGAAAGGTCAAATCTTAGCAAAGCAAGGAAGCCATTTTCTCCAAGCAAGGGAGAGTGTAAAACCAGCATCAACAAAAGCATAAAAAGCTTATGTCACAATCTGACACCAAAAATCGTTTGAAAAAGAGGCATAAGCAAAATCAGCCACAACACAAGAACACGAGGAAGTGAGAAAATACATACAGGGGATTTGGGGAAGATATCAGCAAGAAGCTTTCTGTAACGCTTGACCGGCTGGCGGGAACTTGACCTCAATGCAGGGCAGCAAACACACATGCTCCCGCATGCTGGAAATATCTTCCTCGATATGAATCCCATTTCCTGCAACAACAACAAAAAATTGCCCCCCCCCCAAAATTACAGAAAATGACACTCAAAACCAAGTAACAACTCCAAAGCAAAGCACAATGCATGAAGAAAGTGCTAAAGGTGTTCAAAATGAAAAAGGCACCCGCACAAAAGAGAGTACGAATCTTTGAAGGTGACGATGTGTCTGAGGATTCAAGGAAAAAAAAGAGTATCAAACAGAAAAGGGATGCAATGTAACTGTACCTAGCTAGCTAGAGAGCGATGCTGAAGCAGATCTACGTATGGAGAGAGCAAGAGTGGAGTGGGAGGACCGCAGAAGAAGAAGAAGAAACCGAAAACTTGAAAAATAAAAAAATGAAAAAAAGGCGCGTGGGTTAAAAAGCAACCAAAGAGGAGAAGGAGGAGATCACGTGATAGTGTCAGCGTCGTTTCCCCATTCTCGTTTTTTGAATGAGCTGGCTGTGTGTGCACTGTGCACTGTACCCAAACTTGCCAAACAGGCCCTGCTTCTTACTTGTAAAGGCCGTGTACCAGTGAGTGCATTTGTGTGTTATAAAACCCCAACAATTAAAATTCGTATTGTTGTTTTCAAAAATGCCATGCGCATGCCTTTGTTGAAGCTCTTGTTGTGCGTGTTTGTTACTCTTTACACCTCCTTTCTTCCTGTACTTATAAACTTAATTGTCCCCATTTACCCTTTAATTAGTAAAAAGTTTGAATTTTTATAAATTTTTTTTATGTATTGGAGATTTGTAAATCTCTTCTTTTAATATAAAATTTTTACTCTTAATATTTTAAATAATGTTTTAACTGCACTCTTTAACTTTTTTTATCTAAACTTTTACAATTTTCAATGCAACTTAAATTATTAAAAAGATATAAAAATGTTATTATTTTTTTCATAATATATTATATAACCCACTAAATAATAATGTGTTTACACATTTTTTAGTAATGCAAATAACATTACTCTAGTACTTTTACCGGAGAGTCCAACATTATGGAGCTTCATTTTGAACTCCAACCTCATTTTGGTCGAAGGAGGTTTTGGCGGTGTAGCTTTCACCCTTAATGCGGTAAGAATAGATTAATTTACAAGGGAGACCATCATGAGGGGTTAATTGTTTTCTATACATTATACTAATATTATAAACAAAAAAATTGATTTGACCCGTCGAAGCAAGCTTCGCTACTAGTTTTATTCTGATGAATTTTGTTAACCTTCTCAATTGATCAAGGGTTTGAACCAAGATTTTCCCTGAAACAAAATTTAAATAGGTGAATTTATCTTAGAAAATGGAATGAATCGATCACCAATTATTAAAAGATTTTATTTTTCTAGTAATCATCATAATATTTAGTCAAAGTTTATTAAATAAACAGTAAATACAGTCATTGTTAATTGAAGTAACAAAGTTATTAAAAGATTGCTAAAAGAAGTTAGAATTATTTGTTGTAATTTTACTAGCAATAAAGTATAAAAATCCCGTTGAAGTCAACAGCACCTACCAGAATAAAACAATTGGACCAAACATACATGGTATAAAATGGGGTTAATTATGTTTTTAGTCCGTGTAAAATTTGAAAGTTTGGTTTTAGTCATTGTATAAAAGTTTTAGTCCCTGCGAAAATTGAAAGTTTGTTTTTAGTCCCTAGAGCTGGATGGGAGTTGACTGCGCTGACGTGGCCGCTAATAGCGCTGACGCGGCGTGCCGAGATAGACGGCGGCGGGGAGAGACGACGGTGGCGG
>QANU01099453.1:450050-498284 GCA_003254905.1 Nissolia schottii
TATATATATATATATATATATATATATATATATTAAGTTATACACTTATTTTTATTATTATTTTATTTATATCCGGGTCAGCAAGTGACCTAGTAACTCACTGGTTAAATCAGTGACCTAGTGACCTAATAGAGTGGTTAGGTCAAATCTCGAGTCGAGTTTAATAATTATGGGTAAAAGTGATTGACTTTATACGAAATATTTATTATCTTTAATAGTAAGTGTTAATTTTTTAATTTTGAGTTTAATTTTAATTTAATGTATTTAGATATAAAGATAAATTTCACACGTAATAGTATATAATTAAATAATAATAATATAAAACTCGCTTAAATTGACATAAAAATAAATCTTTTTGTTATTATTATGGAAAAAAATCAAATTGACAATACATCAAGTTTGGAAATAGAATGCCAGCATCCTTTTCCTTTTTGGCCCCTAAAAGTAGGTGGCGAAAGCTGCAGCCAGTCAATGGCTGGGCTAGGTGTAAGGACTAAGGAATCACAAAAAGAAGTAGATGTTTTTCTTCCCACATAACCTCAATGCTGGACTTAATGCGCAGCTTGATTTTAACTCACCCATAAAATATCTTTGTTGCTGTTGTAGGAAAAGGCATAGTGGCCTTACCTTGATTTATTAAGAATTGAGTTATGGCCGGGGAGATGGTCCGAAAAGTTTAAGTTATTAGAATGAGGAATTTAAATGATTTTACATGTTTTATGTTACAAGGTTTAACTAAACTCGAATAGTTAGTTTAAAGAAAAGTGATTGTTTTATATTTAAAGAGATTGTTTAGATTATATCTTTAAACAAAGTAAAACTCTAATATAATTGTCAAGTAAATCTTAAAATTTATCATGAGGTTGTCAGCGTTCGATAAAGTTCATTTATAAGTTATAAAAATTGTCATATTAGTTTAGAGGTTGTTAAAAGTTAATTAAAATTTTTTTTGGGAGAAACTAATTTAACTTAGAGTTAACTTAGTTGACTTTTAACAACTTTAAGAATTAATGTAAATATTTTTATAACTTGAGAATACACTTGATTGATATTAAGAATTGACAAATTCAAAGGTTTCCTGTATAATTGCTCAAAGTTAGCCTATATTCTAGTACTACTAGTAAATTGTGTCGTTACAACCATCTTGTGTTTGTTTTTGACTTGTTTGGAATCGGAATACCTCACTAGGATGGCTCCTTGTAATGCACGTGGTTAATCCATTTTTAATTTGCACAACACAATCATATAGTTTATTGTATTCTTAAAACACTTAAACCATTATATTGTCGGAATCTATAAAGTAAATCAATTTCGGCTTGGATACTCTCAAATTTTGTCATAAGATGGTTGATCAGATCAATAAATTCCGTAAATATTCTTTAAATCATGTTTGCCACTTCCAAACAAAAAAATTGTCTCCTGGCAGCTAGTAGCTGCTTTACCGTTAGCGTTACGGTAGCAATATAAATTGAGTATTAAAGTGGAGATTTTTAAAAGACACTTTTGAATGTTTCTTAAACATAAGTACAGAGAAATATGGAGACTGCCCTCAAAGTCTAAACTAAATTTAAATGTAACTTCAATATAATTTTAAAATACGTCCACAAACAAACGTGATAAAAGTAGCATATCTCCTATAAATTAAGAAAATTTTTAGGAATAAAACATTAAAAAACAACCTCATTCCTATAATGAATTAATTATAAAGTTGTTTATAAAATGAAATTTTTTTATTATAAAGATAGTCAATATATAACTCAATCTTTTTTTTAATTAAAAATTAATTTAAATTGACTGTCAATTTTTATTTTTTTTACCGTCTATTTAAATCGATTTTGGCTACCCTTCAAGAACTATCAATTTCAACGTCCCATGTTTTTATAATATAATATGTTTAAAAAATGATAACAAAAAATGGACCAAAAGAGTATAAATAAAATCTATAAATAAAGATGAATTCTCATTTGGAGTGTATTAATTAAAAAATGCTCATTTAAATAAACTTTCAATTAAAAAATAATTGAGTTATACGGGAATCAACTCTCTATATAATAAAAATTGTTCATTTAGAAAATAATTTTATAATTAATTCATTATAAGAATAGGGTTTTTTCAATGTTTTATTTCTAAAAATTTTCCTATAAATTATATAATAAAACATATCGATTATTTTTCCACAAAGTTAAAGTAATTCTTTTTGGGTCCATGGCAAATTAAAATAAAAAAATTGGATAGAAAGTCTCTTTCATAGAATGACCCAAAAACAGACAAACAGGATACAACCCAGATGGGCCAGGCAAGGCAGACTATGTATAAGGCCAGTCTGCCAAAGGTAGGGGGTTTGCAAGTAACCCAGAATTAAAACATCATAAAAAAAATTATTTTTCTCAAATATCCTATGTAATAAATATTTTATTTTATTTGATTTATGAATTTTGATGATTTTTTATAATTAAATTCATTAAATTTTATTATCATTTTACGATTTAATATGATATATTAATGAATTATATGTCTAATGTGATAAATTAATTTTTTTTAATATAATATTTATAGAGATGTGCATTGTAAGCTCAAATGATCCGTAAATTTATAAACTTCTTATAAGTTGGTTCTTTCAATAATTTGATTAATAAAAATTTATTACGATCATATAAAACATAAAATGATAACAAAATTCGATAAATTTAGTTATAAAAATTATCAAAAATAAATAAATTAAATAACATGAAGTATTTACCCATAAAATATTTAAACAATCATATTTAAAAAAAAAAAACTTGCAAAAAACACCTAGCAGGCCAACAAATCCCCCACAAGGCAACCAGCCGGTGTAAAGCTAAAAGCAAGTGTATCGGACAGACCGAAAAGATAAGCAAACAAGCAAGGCCCGTTAATACTGAAACCACTAAGAGCTCCTTTAGAAATACAATCGGAAAAGCACGAATAATCACCCTTGGAAGATACACTCATCATTCCTTCCTTTCTAGATTGCCCAGAGTAATTGTGCCAGTAGAGCATGGTTCTGGGCTCCTCAGTTCTATATATTAAGCAGATATCAAACCTTGACAGATTACTCACCGAAGGTGCTAGCTGTAGTTCTGAGCCAAACGACAAAAGTTTTGTCTAGGGACAAAGGAGTAACGCATGTTCAACGGGGTTTGTCAAAATTAAAGATTAAAATGAACCTTCATGATTGTAAAGTATGGGCCAGCCTTCAGAGAAAATAGAAAGACAATGGCAGTGGCCAGTTTTGATAATCGCAATGGCCTTTTTACTCCGAAAAAAAAAAACGTCATTTTGAGTTACTTCTACATCTCATTTTCAAGGCCATTAGTAATCCCTATAATTTTCTTTGTTTTTCCGTTAAAAATGAAGTATAGAATGAAAGTAGAAATTTTAAAAAAAATAGAGTTAATACTAAAAAATGGTTTGTTTAACTTTATTTTTAAAAAAATTAAAGTGTTAACTTAATTCTTAAATTATTTTTTTATTGTCCACATTAGTCCATAAAAAAATTAGATCAAAGGACTAAATTGATTCAACTTTTTTTAAAAGAACTAAATTATCTCTTTAATTTTTCAAAAATCAAATTAAATATTGAGACATTTTTTTGGAAACAACTTGGATATTAACTTAAAAGGAAAAAAAGAGACAATCACATATATCAAGAGAGAGATGCAAATTTATTTTCTTATGCACACTGTTAGTTTATTACAATCGAGGCTTCTCAACGAAGCATTCGAATATGTAACCAAAAAATAAAAAAGAAACATTAAAACTCAATACAATGCAAAACTTGCCATTTAAAACATTCTCTTCCGGCAAGTCAAAATAATTTTAAAAAAAATGGAAGTTAATGTGAAACTTTTATTTTGTGGCGAGTTCAATCTTGCAAGCTGAAAGGAAACGTCAAAGATGATCAGCACTTGGGAAGATCTGCTGGTGGAGGGGGTAACTTCTGATTAGGGAGCTTTCCATCAAGCACAATCCATGCCAGCTTCAATCCCCAACTCAAGTGCACTTCAAAGTGGCAATGCATAAACCATGCACCTAATCATCATATCATATACATTCCAATTTGGTCAGCACAAGGAAGCACTTCTACAAGATAAATTCTTCGATGCAAAAAATGTTTTATTCTATATATTTTTTTATTAGCACGTCAATTTTGTGTATCATTATTATCAGATACTTTTCTTACATTTTTTTGATAAATAATAATTTTTTTATGAGCCATATCTAATTTTATTCCTCCAAAATTGAAAAAAAAATTAAAAAAAATCAAAGGAACACATGGCATGATCAATAGTTAATGGGATATAGGTAAGCTCTTTCGTTTTCTTTCCTTTTAATTTCATCTCTCTAAGAGCATTTAATAATATATATCTTGTCATATAAAGCGCGATGATCAATAGAATCAAAATACGTTTTCTTGGTTTTTGTCTTTGAAACATCATGCATGTTGACTGTGACATGAAGTAAGTTATAAATGTGTGATACTCACATGTCCAACAATTGTCCCACAACATGAGTTCTAAATCCTTGAAATCTGGAGGAATATCATATATAGAATCTACGTAAATGTAGTAGTATACTCACCAGGGTTATCTGCAAAGAAACGAATTGCCACCCACCCACCAGATGGCACTCCCACGGTGTTCCTTTCCACCGGATCCACAAGGTTGTAATTCGCAGGGTCTTTCTTGGGGTCGAAGTTACCGAAACCTTGTCCAACCACAAAGAAGTTGTACCCGTGAATATGGAGAGGGTGGCTCTCGGCACCAAGGATGCTCGTGCCCTGCATTACCACCTCCACGCTAGTGTTGAACGGAAGCACCACCAACCTGGTCCCGTTCATGACCACTGTGTTATTGGGTGGGGTCCCCGTGTAATTGAACGGCACCAGGGGAGTGCTTGGGAAATCGGTGGTGTAAACCCCATTTGATTTCTTAAAGAAATAGGATTGCATGATCGAAGTGTCGGGCATTGTGAAGGATATGTTGTTGATAGAAGCAGCGAATTTGGCGCCATTAGGGCCTTGGCATGTTTGGTTTTTAGGGCACGGGTTGCTTCCTAGGCCTACGGTGAAAAGGAAGCTCTTGTCCACAGTTTGAGGGACATTAATTGGGAATCGCGGATTTGCTAAGCTTCGGAATTTGGCACTGAAATTGGCCACATATGAAGTGTCATTGATGGCAGGGAGGGTAGGTTTTATTGTAAAGGCATGGCCTTTCGAACTTGTGGAAGAAGAAGGGGTTCTTGCGTATTCGAGAATGCCGGCGGTAGTGGTGTTGTCGATGGTGCCCGTGCCGGTGAAATAAGGCCTCGCCGCCATTAGGAAACGGGCGTTTGGATGGTGGGGTTTTGTTCTCAAAAGAACGTTGGTGGTCTGTCCCGGTGCTATCACGATTATGTCGGATTTGAAAGGCTTGACATAGAGTGCGTCGGCTTCCACCACGGTGAGGCTGTGGTTTGCTATGCTGAAGAAAAGTTCGTCATTGAGTGCAGAGTTGATTAGCCGGAGGAGGTATGTTTTCCCGGGCTTCACCTTTAGCTTCAAAGTTTCTACAAGCAAAGGCCATAGGAAATGATATTACAAAAACTTTTGACAAAATTAAAACTGGACTCCCCACCTCATGGTTAAGGGATAAATTGATGTTCCATTACATTGCGTCACCCTGCATGCTTATTCTAATTGTAACTTTGTATGGTGTGTGTGTTTTTTCTTTATAAAAAGGTGATTGGAAAATCAATTTTTATATTGACTTCAAAATATTCAAAATATATTTTCCCCCTAAAATATTATTCTTTTTAATTCCTTCAGAAAAGATTGAAAACAATTTTATTATTTTGAAATATAGATTATTTTTTAAAAAAATTATTCAAATAGGTTGAAATTAACATTTTTCAATCTTAACACGTTTGGTGTAAACCATCAAAATTACCTTTTTGAGAACAATTGTATAATGGGCCAGGGAGCCCATTAAGAGTATATGCATCAGAAACATTTGGGCCACCACCATTCTGAAGAGCTTGTTTGATAACTGCTTCTGTATCAGCATTCCACCACTCGCCTGTAATAGAAAGAAAATTCCCCATTCTTTGCAATTAAGGAAAGGCAAATAAATGGTCATGTTTTACTAGCTGTGTGACAAGAAGTAGTAGTAGTGTGTACCAAACAAGATGGGGATTTCCTTGTATGGTTTGCCAAATGGGTAAGGAACATTGTGCTTGGGGAGAATGATAAGGGGTCCATAAAGGGTAGATCTTAGCCATGAAATGTGAGCATGCCACCATAGAGTCCCTCTTTGGCCAGTTATAGTGAAGTTGTAAATGTAACTCTGCCCTGTTTGGATGGGGCATTGAGTTATATATGCTGGTCCATCTGACCATTGGCTTTGAAGTTGTCGAATTCCATGCCTGTGTGATTATTAACCGACATTTATTAAATTACTAGTATCTAAACTTGTGCAGCTGCGCAGACTACATAATATTTATATCTAATTATTGGATTGCAAATTATATCAATCTTTAATCACTATATTTTATCTATAGGATTACCATAGAAAAATGATCATTTTTACATAATCTGTAAAAGTAAATTCAATTCAAAACATAATCATACTTTTAAAATTAGGAATTTTTAAGCATAAGGGAATTTTTCACCTTGTATAAAATATTGGAAGTGAATTTTTGCATTAGAAATTTAGAATTGATTCGATTCGATTCAATTCAATTGAAATGCAATTTTCGTTGTGTCCTGAATTTTTCTATTTTCCATACCAGTGAATGCTGACATTATCTTGAACATGATTGATGACTTTAACTACTACTCGGTCTCCCTCTCTAGCAATGATGGGAGGCCCAGGGAATGTACCATTAACCGTGACCATGCTCTTTGTGTGGCACAACCGTGTCACATTTTGCATCCTTACCTGTGACAGTAATAATTACATAGAAAAAAGGAGAAATAAAATTAAAATGCACAACAAATGGAAAGCATCCTAATAACTATAGGAGCACATATACATACATCAAATGTGTAGTGCCTTGTAACTGGTCCAGGATTTGCAATCACAGTCCCAGCAAAGAAGCCAATTGAGCTAATGAGCATCAAAGCTCCAAAAGAAGTAGCTGGATAACAATATAAAACACCCATTTCCTTGACTCTCAAATAAATATTTTTTTATTAAAAAAACTCAACTTTGGAACTGGGTTGCTTGCATTCTTAGGAGCTAAATGATCCCCATTTTATAGATTCAAAATAGTGTTTGGTTGATTAGGTAACTATATGTCTCAACAAAGCAGCTACACTGGCCCAGTTCACTGCCATTGGAGTGTTGTGAAAGTCAATTTAATTGGCTTAATACCTCTTTTTGATCTGATCAATCATTTTCATAATCCGTAAGTAATGACTTCTTAGTTAAAATAACTCTGACCAAAAGCTTCCTCTGCATTTTATGAGTTAATCATGTTGTGTAAGTACGTATCACCTAACAAAGACAAGAATAATGTTCACCCACTGTCTTGTATTAGCTCAGCAACATAACAGTCTTTGTGAACCAATCCAGTGGTAAAACTTGACTGCCAAGAGAAAATTCAATTTTTATTGCTAACCATTTTGACAAATTATAATTTGATTTATTTTCCCCCTTTCTGAAAAGCTGATGATGTGTTCATGATAATCATACTGTCACGTTGGTTAACAGAACAATTAAGTTCATACTTTCGTGATTTTGTCTCTTGTAGCCAAAAAATTTCACCCTCGAGTCTTCCTAAGGACAGAAAAAGACATTTGACCAGCCTTTCTTTAAAGCAATAAAAAGAATGACACTGATAAGGCAATTTGTTAAATCTCCTTATTATTAATAGAAAGTTGAAAACTACTTGCTCTGAGTTACCTACTTACCATGAGGCCCAAGTAACATGTCTAACTTCAGGATTTTTTTTCATCTATGATCTATCTCCCACCTTTACTCCTGATTCAAACCAAAAGAACTGAAATCTTGGTTTCAAAGCATAAACAATGAGATTATGAGTTCGTAAGCTTGGTATGAGATTTGTGAGCATAATGACAGGTAGGGGAATTATCCAAGACCGGACCTTCTGACAAAACATCCTTGAGGATGATCAAATCTCTTTATGGAAAAATATTGTCATGAAAAAGGATGCTCTGATTCTTATCTATGTTTGGGTGTCATGTCGGAGAAGTTGAAGTAGACATAAGTTCTCTTGTTATGAGCTGAAATGAAATCTTTCTTATGAGAGGCCATGTTGGTTTTATGGTAAAGAGAGGTAAATGACTTTTTCTCTATGTCATGTCCCTCTATACCAACTTCTCTAGGTTTTCATCAAATCTATAAAGAAACAAAACTTCTTTTTCTTTGCTTCCCATCTGACAACTCATTTTGATGAATATCGCCTTTCCTATATTAGTTTGGTAGACAAAGTCCTCTAAATCAATGATAGATACCATGGTTGTTAAACTCTCTGTTAACTTGTAAACTCTTACGAGTTAACTATTCTATTACACAAAACAAGTTAACACTCATGTAAACTTTTTTTTGGTAAATTTGTATGAGTTTAAGTAAACTTTTGATTCTTCTAGCGAGTTTACGAGTCAAAATGTACCTACGAGTTTATGAGTTTACCTCAAAATATACAAATTTAGTAACTTTGTTAAATACTTAGTTGACTTTATTTATGTTAAACAATATCCACTAAGTTTAAATATTAAGCTAATTTTATATATTTATCATAATTGTGATATATATTATTGAACTATAAAGTAATTTACGTGCAAAATAAATTATGACATAACAACTAAATGTCATGTATTAGGGTATATTTATGATATTTATTTCATTTATTTTATATTAAAATTAGCATTATGCAATGTGAATTATAAATGTAACATTTAATCATGTTTAGTTACTAACAATATTGCTTATAACATATATCATAAAGTGTTTACAATTCGAGTTTAAGATTTGAATTTACTTAGGTTTTATGAGTTTACTTAAACTTTTGAGTTTGACAACCTTGATAAGTATGGTTGTTTACTTGGAAAAGTTGTGATTGGATACAAGGAGGGTGTTCTTATTGCTAGTGGAGCATTCCAAGAAAATGTCATTGACCAATGGTCTATCATTGAATCTCTTGGCTAGTCCAAGAGACATCAATTAGTCCCCAAATATTTTAGTTTATATCCTCAGACAATTTCTCTAGTCTTTCCCATGCATTGCTCAAGGAATCTTTTAGAAATATCATTTCTATATCATCTTTTATTAAGGTGCACGAGTAAACTATTCTTGTCACATAATTAACTCACTGAATAATCTTACTTGCTTAGCTAAACATGAATTACAAATGTATCGAATCAACTCTACATTTCAAAGAAAAAATAATATATTTATCATCATTAAATTGTTAGTTTGATTGATTCTACCATGAAATGAATGTAATTGTTATTCGTTGTGATTTCAAGTGTCAACGACAAAGTTTCACATTTGTTATGAACAAATTAAATGAAGAGTATATAAGTGACAAGACTCAAACACATTACAATAAGGTTTTAGATCAATTTGTGATTTTTAACCCAATATTGACATAATGCAATTGTACCATGCAAAATAAACTTGCCCAATATTTTTTTATAAGAATATTATTTGTACAATAAAATTTTAACAACTATATATTTCTATCACAAAAGTATGAGTCTCGTCATGAAAAGAGAAAATGTGAATACAATGAAACTCACACTTTTATGAAAGAGTTGTATGATTGTTATCTAATTTTTTCATGCGCGTACCATTTTTTTTAGGGCGCTTTGGTAGAACTCGATAGGCTTGGTTTTCTCATTTGGTCCAAAGTTTCAAGTATTGACCTTCATTATATAGGGTGGTAGTATCATTTTTTTTTTGTAGGCTAGGATGGTAGGATCATAACAAACAGTATTTAATAATTTATCTCTATGTCACTCACTCTTTCCAAAAGTAAATATGAACACTCATCATATTTGATAAGCCAGAAGTCTTCTCGTTCAATAGGATTTTTTTTTGTCATAATGTTCAATTGGATTAAACAGGCGTAGTCTAGTACAATTATCTTACTAGTATAATAATTATCTTATTAGTATAATTACTTATTACTATTTATAAATATGGATGGAGGGTGGGCCAAGAGATAGGATATGTGAACTGAATACGCAATCCTAAGGTCCAAGAAATTATTAATATGCTGTTGATTTCTATTTTACAATGTTGAAAGTCCATACATTGTCAAAAGGGGGGAGTATAGTCTCTCAAAGGATCACTTAAGCTGTTTTGGTCATGTTCCTGACAAGTAACGAAGATTCTACAGGTTGTGCTTAGATTAGAGTGGAAGTAACTAAACCAATGAGAGTTGGTCCAAGTGGTAAGCGACTTGGTATCGCTTAAGCAGGTCTCAGGTTCGAGACTTTGTGTACGCAGTTATCCCCGCTGGGAGACTTACCCACCACAGCCAGGTGCACGACCCGGATCGACTCAAATTAGTCAAGGCGAAACCTTGAAACTAGGCGGACAAACCAAAAAAGAGTGGAAGTAACTAGTAAGATTGAGCAATGAATTTTATGCTGTTGTGGCACAACTTCACTTTAATGCTACTCTTACCTCATTAGGCAAAATTCATTCTCAAGATCATGAGGTGGTGGTTGATCTACTCTACTTCATACTCAATAAAGTATGATGCTGCTTTAAACAAGTGCATTTTTTAATCAATTAAAATTTTACTAATTATTATCTTAAATTAGCACTACATTATTTGATACCACCAATTACCAACATCATTCACAATCGTAGAATAGTGATAATTCAATCATAAGTTAATAGCAATATATAAAACTTTATATTTAATTTTATAAAATGTTTTTCGAACATAAATGCATAAACTTTAGGAAATGAATCTTTGTTTTTTGAACGAACAATTATTATAGTCTATAAATAAAACGGCTTAGATATGTTTTACTAATTATAAATAAATAGAGTAATGCTTCGTATATAATGTACACTCACATTAAAGATGTGTGAACAAATATTACATAATCGATAAACACATTTTTTCATATACGAAAACAAGATTAAAACATGACATGCGATGCATTAAATGTCAAAAAATAATTGTTACACTCTCTCATGCCCTCACTCACAATCTAAAACGCGTACATTCATGCTCTTTTATAAACAAACATTACAAAATAGATGAACAAACATTAAAAACAATAAATAAGCAAACATTATAAAACAAAAAATAAAATAAAATGATACTCACGTCAACTAAATAACGATTAATAAATGTTGCATTCTCTTCCCTTCTCCGCCACCCACTTTTTCATAAACAAATATTACACTATAAATAAAGAAACATTACAACATTTATAAATAAATGTTATAAAACTCACAAACAAACATTACAACACAAATAAACAAACATTACACTACACGTAAACAAATATTACACCACAAAAATGAAGACGTAAACAATCATTACTCCACTCATAAACAAACATTATACCACACATAAACAAATATTTCACCATACTAGAATATTACACTACAAAAAAAAAACATTATAACATGCATAAAAAAAAAATTACATCACACAAAATTGAATAAATAAACAAACGTTACAACACTCATAAACAAATATTAAAACACACATACCACACTAAAATCTTACAAAACATAGAGAACAACTTAGATCAAAGAAAAATGTTATTAATATGCTGTTGATTTCTAATTTACAATGTGGAAAGTCCATACATTGTCAAAAGGTAGGTGAGTGAGTGAGAGTGGAGAGCGAACAGAGGCGAGAGAAAATTAACATTTAATGTAGGTGTACACCTTTTAGAAGTATAAATAGCATTTTCCTTATAAATATAGATCACTTTGATTTCGGTCCTCAAAAACAATTTCGTTAGTTTTAGTCCCTCTTTTTTCTTTATTTTGTTTCAAATCTTTGTCATTTTAAATTTTATTATTTACAAATATTTTTTTGATTTGCATTTAGTCCTTATAGGTATTGAAAATTTTGTGTTATCTTTATAAATATTTTAAGAATCTATTTTGTTTTTCAAAAGATCTAAATTGCATAGATAAAGTGGACAATTTCCCATCCTACAATCAAGAAGATATACAAGACTAACTGGGCGCTAACCAAGAACCAACAACATACACTAGGGGTGTTCATGGGCTGGGTTGGGTCGGGCTGGCCTTTACCCGAACCTTGCCCTATATTTAGATCGGGCCAATTTTTAGGACCCGGACCCGGCCCTAAACCCGATCATCTTTGGGCCGAGTTAAAACCTAGGTTTAGATCGGGCAAGAACGGGTCAAAGTTATCTCAAACTTCAAAATAAAAAATAAAATCCATTAAAAAATAAAGTTGAAAAAATTGCAAACTAAACATTATATTTTCTAACTAAACGCTAATTAATTTCAAACACTACAACAAAATGACCTAAAATTTATAATCTTAGCATTCCCGTTCAAACTTCCTTAGTTTTAGTGGAACATAAATAACAAAAAAATAATAAGTGCACTATAATAGATTTCTACACACCGAAGTAGACATAGTGCACTATAATATGGGATGGGAAAGAAAGAAAATAAGAAATGCATAGTATAGTAGTGTATGTGGGTCGGATCGGGTGACCCGAGACTAAACCCGAACCCGATATGAATTAAAATCGGGTTTTTCTTTTTAGAGTTGTTTAAAATCAAGTTCAATTAAAATTGGGCCCAATTCGACCCGAATGTTTCAGGTCGGTCCGGGTAAGCGGGTCAGACCGGGTTATGAACACCCCTAACATACAGTTAGGTTGCATTTGGTAACTATTAGAAAACATAAATACAGAGACATAAAGTAAGCATTGTATTATGTTTGGTGAAGGTATACAAGACACAATTTATTATGTCTGTATTTTGTTTGGTTTTGTGGTACAAGATATAAAAAAATATGAAAAATGACACACAAAAAAACCTTTACTCATTCCTTCGTCCTTCCTCCTCTAAACATGTTACGCACTACCACGCCAGTGACCTGAAATTTTGGTGCCATCTATCCCCTTGTTCCTTCGGCTGCTAGACCGATTTAGTAAACCTCCTTGATTTTCCCTCAGGTACAGAAATAGAAACATCCTCTTTGCACAGATCTTGGTGCCAAAGTGGTAGATCTAATGCTCGAGCTCTGGGAGGTTCATTTGGCAGGGGAACTTGCGTTGGAAGACGATGACGTCCCAATAACGCATGGAGCAACACTAGGAGGAAGGGGAGAGGCGACGGTCGACGACGGAGGAGAAATTGGAGATGGTGACAGTAATCTCAGAGATATCATAGATGTTTGGGTTCGAACACGTGGTGTTGTCACCATTGTTGTTGTCACGCCCCAACTTAGGACGTGATTGGCACGCAAGGGACTAGTTCCCTTACAGAAGTCTCTAAGAATGCTGTTCGCAAAGACATGCACTTTAACTTTAATTAAAACACATAAAACTTTCCTTTTCTGAATAAACATAAACTCTTTTACATAAACATAAATATACATGATAAAATACGAGACCGATCCAAAGATCCTACTTGTATACAGTTGGAGCACTTTAGACATGACTTGATTACAAAATAAAAATAAGACTAACAATTCCTATGGGTAGCTTCACCTCAAGATGAACTGCTGACTCTTGGATTCTGACGTCGCTACACTGGCCATAAACCCATGCTCTGCTACGTTGATTTGTAACCTATAACTGGAGGGGGATGTTGAGGAGTGAGAACTCTGGGAAAAGTCTCAGTGAATGGTCGTCTACACGACGACATGGGAAACTTCAAAACATGTCATGCAGATGCAGTACATGATATATATTAAGCATAAAATATTTTTATAATAATAAATAGTACATAAAATATTTGAAAATATAATTTAGTTGAGAGTTCTGTGGATAGACGTTCCAAGCATACAACTTAGCTATTCCTGAAATGTCTGGGTTTTATAGTCTTGCCCTAATCTACATGACATGATGCATGATACATAACTCTGGACATCACAGGGTTGTCATGTCCGGGCTTTACGGTCTTGCCATAAATCTACATGAATCTTATTCAATTTTACAATCGTACAAGGTATATTAGGGTCAACGTAGGTTGTTCTTGACTTACAATTCTATCATAAATATACTCTCATGAAAACAATTTTAAATACATAACATAACATAGTCATCATAACATAACCCTTTAACCGATACTGATAGCATATCATGATTTAATATTTATTAAATGTTTTATCTTGAAAAAATAAAGGTAGACTAAGATCCCATGCTTAGGGAGGTTCACAAGTAAGAGAGATGCGTCACAATGGACAACTTAAATACCAAGTCTTGTCCTTAGCCAGAAACCCAGAACCTTTCCTTAACAGAAGTCTTCTCTCACCAGAATATTTCCTTGACCTTGATCTTTTGTTAAAGGTTTTCAAACAATGTGAATCTCATTTAATACTAATCATACACACACAACATGACTTTATTTAATGCAATAAAACATGAGATCTCATGTAGTTCTAAAATAATTTCATGATTTTCTAAAATAGTTTCATAAATATCTACTTCATAAATAAATAGTTTATAAATAAATAATTATAATAAAATGACTAATTAAATAAAAGAATTCTTTATAAATACTAACTCCATAAATACATAAAATAAAATGTTAAGTTCTACCTCGTAGGATTTTATAAAACATGCACAAATAAAATAATGCTAAAATAAATAAATAAATAAATAAATTTAAAACAAATACATGGTCTAAAATAGACCGTGAAGAAAGTCACTCACCTTAACGTGGTTGACCGCTAAGGAGCACTAAGCTGGGAGCTCTTGACCTTACGTGAAGGCACTGCTTCCTTACAAACGAAAAACGAGAAGGAGAAAATAAATAAAAAAAGATAACTAGAGCGAAAAGTCTCACAAGAGTGGGACTTGTCAAGCTCTGGAGTGAATTAATAAGGTTAAACACTCACGGAAAGCTTCTATATATAACGGGAGGAGGAGACCCCCTTTTACAGCTGTAACTGATGTGAGACTAATTCTCGACTGCTACAGTGCTCCTTGAGCGCTGTGGCGCACCCAGCACTTGTCTTCCTTGACTATCGTCTCGCGAGAGACGTGCCCCCTGACTTGCATATCGCGCGAGATACAATACTTCTTGTGCAAGATGTGCGCTTTTTTTTTCTCTTCTAAGGGTCATCATAGTTGTTCTAAAATCTATAGTCACATTTGGTGGCCCAAACCGATTGGTTGTCGGCAGAAGACCAGTTATCGTCAGTGCTAGTGATTATTTGGACTACATTGTTTTCATGGACGCAATCCATTGTCGGAGATCGTAAAACCCTAATTTAAGGGGAAAGTATCTTGGTTTGGTTTAATTTAGTTTAGTTAGTTGAGAGATGCAGCTTGGAAAAGTTTTAAAAATGGAACTTTGGAATGTTATGAAGATGGTGGAACCAAAGATAATTTATGGTGAAGAGAAAAATTTGTGAATGGAGATGAAGGTGTGAGGTGGCAGATCATGGATGTTTCGTGTGTTGTTGGTAGTGAAGGTGATGGTGGTGGTGAGTGGTTGAACTTGTTGGGCAAAATTGCGAATAAAAAAATATGTCATGAATAAAATTGAAAGAAATGGTTTTATTAAAGTCTATTCTCTTTGTCCCAGCAAAATGGAGGTACAGAAAATAAATCAATTTTCCATCTTGGGACACAAGTTTTTGTACACGTCTCCATAACCAAACAAGATTTTGTATCCTCGTATCTCTATATTTGTGTCTTATACCAGCAACTAAAAGTTGCCCTAGTAACTTAGGGGTAAATATAAACTGGGACATGCCTAGGTTAAAATGTTAGGTCCAAAGGTTATTAAGATCTCAATTTAAATCTTAAAATCTTATGATTTTACAATTTTGGAGAGATTAGTCGATCTCTCTGTTATTAGTTGGATCAAATGATTCTACAATTTCACGTTTTATATTTTTATTTTGCTCTTTTGATTTTATTTAAGATCTCAATTTTATCAACCTTTGTTAGGTTTTATTAAAATCTAATTAAAAAAAAATTGCTCCAGAGGAGCCCACTAGTAGGAAAAATAAAGCAAAATATTACTACCATTTAATGGTTGGATTAAATTGTAGGGACAAAACAACCTCATGTTGGGCTTGAAGCAAGATGCGTCCAATTGGGTTTAGGCCCATGAAACCCAAGCAAAGGATGGCCTATCGCGGTCCAAATGAGTCTAGTCTATGGGGAGGGGGGTTGTGTGGCACGGGACGGTAGGGGTGGAACATGACGGGACAAGGGGGTAACATCTGTAGTGTGCATGACGGAGGGGGGCAATTGTCTTGCCAACATGATTGCTCCGTGTTTTCTTTTCATTTCAACCCGCTCACTCACTCATGCACATGGCCACCTCACCCTTTTCTTTCTTTCTCTCATGTTCATTCACCCACTCAATCTTAAAAACACACAATCACTCACTCAATCAATCAATCAATCACTCACCCTTGACCTGACTCATGACTCCCACCCCCTCTTTCATTCATTCACCACCACTGCTCCACTACTCTCACCTACTAATCATAATATTACTGCTTCACAGTCGATATCAAGACAAGGTAAGAACAAAAACATCAATTAAAGTAAAAAATTTATAAACGAAGGATTGTCTCTTATAACACTTTTGTTTACTGTCTTTTAGTTGGACTATCCGTATTTTTCTCGTAGAAGCTCATGAATAGCTTCTACCATCTTCAACATACAATCATACCGCCAATATGGATGGTTATTTTTTTACTCTCACCCTCATTTTTATTTATCATTGTGTGTTTAAATCCTTTATCTATGGAATAATAATTTTCTGATGTCTTGCTTGTGGTAATTCTAAAATTATAATTAGTTTGAGATTGATGTACTTAATGATAATTCATATCCTATTAATTAGGGTTAATTTTAAATTAATAAATATTGACAATTGCAAAATTTGCTGAATTAAGATTGGTAATTCAAATTGGTCGAACTATCCAAATCACTAAGGAGAATTTGAAAAATTAATCCGGTTGAATTAAGTTGTGCAATTGGGTAATAAAATTAGTATAAATATTTGAGACTGAGTCTTAGTTGTTAATTTTTATATTAGTTAATGCTTAATAAAAAATGATTGTGACCTTTTAAGTGAATTGCATGTTAATAAAAAATCTTTAATTAATAAACAACCATTCTTATAAACGTTTAATTGAAAATCAATGATAATTAATAATCAATCTAAAAAAAATCATATACATAATATTATTTTAATTAATTATTATCACTTAAATTCACACTTCACAACGTGCTCTCGTAGCACTCATTAATTATACTTCATCAGCATACCAGAATTTCTCATATCTTATATCCTGCTGCAAACAATACATTGACGTGGCATAGAGGGGCAGACTGCTAACAGCGACTGACCTTTATCTCCAGCGTGGCCCAATTCCAACCCTTACCTGGCCCACATCACTCTCTCCTCTATCTTAAAAGACAGAACGACAGCGTCCCGCGGAAAACACGGGGGAACTTTTCTTCTGTAAAATACAACGAGGCCCAGTGGCCCAGTCCCTGCCCCATCTTCATATCATTTCTTCCACGTGGACCAAAATATAAAATCCTTTGCACCCACTAATAATTATAAAAATAATTATCAATTTTAGAATAAAAAAAAGAATAATTATTAATTTCTATCATCTTTATTAAATTAAAAAAATAATTTATAAATATTATTTATTTATTGATGTCACAAGCACTCTCCTTCTGGTACATGGCTATAATCATGTATCCTTAGAATACTGGGAGCACGGACTGCGAAACAGAAGAAAATAGAATCAATCAACGCTATGCTGCACTGCACTGCACAGCACAGCACAGCACATCACATGGCGCGATATACATGTGCAACAGTGCTTGTATGTATGCACCTTTGTTATTGAAGTAAACCCTTTTTAATTATTAAAAGTCGATAAAATTAATTTTTAGACTTCAGTCAAATTAGTCTTTATTAGATATTAATTAGTCTAACTTTTGATAATTTTAAAAATTAATATAATCATTTTTATAATTAATGACGAACTTAATAGTTGCTAATAACTTTAAGAAAGAATTTAATGATTTACTCTTTGTTTCTGTGCAGCTACGTGCTGTTTGACACTTGACACTGTTATCGTATCTTCGTAGTTCTTACTTTAATCACTGTACCTTATAGGCTAGGGCAAGCAAATATGAGCACAACATGCAACTAACTATTTTGAGGATTTTCAACAGCTATGAATCCACGATGTGTTTAGGGTAGCGCCATATTTGATGGATACAATACAAGACTTGCCGGTAACGATCGTTGCACTTTAGATTGTATGAGGGCATGTGCACAATTTAAAATATTTTATAATTTTGTGCGGAATTTATTTAATATAATTACTTTTTTACACATTTGTGATTTGATTTCTGTAATAAACTATATTCCTTTTCTTTTACCACATGCTTTTATCCCCAAAATATTGGTTTAAGCTGTATATAATTTGGTAGTATACAAATATTTTGGTTAAGAATATATCCTTAACACAATTGTAGCTGCTTGTTGACTAAATTTGATCTTTATTGATTACTGTTTGCTTTGATGTTTAAGCTTGGGATATTCTAATGAAACAATCAAGTGGGATTCTTAATAAAGGCTGCCTTGCCTATATAGCAACTAGAAACAATTTAAAGATTCAATAAGAGTTGCTCAATTAGTAATAAGAGAAGGGTTCAGGATGATGGTGGTTCAATTGAGGGGGAAAAAAAATCAAATAGCATTGATTCAATTTCTACTCATAATTTTTTTTTGTAAGTAATCAGTAAATATTTGATTAGTTAATTTAGTTCTCACATGACACTAAGTAAACCCAGTATTTGAATATATTGTGGGTCCTACTTAACTTGTAACCATTAGGTGGAGGTAAACTACCTTATCTCAAAGCACCATCAAATAAAAATCTTCTCACTAGGGAGACAGAATTATGCTGAAAAGCAAAAATCAAATACTACACAGATAATGGTTGATACCAGAAATTCAAAACCATTCAAGTACAACAGAGATTATTTCCGAAATTTACATAAACCTCATTAGCCTCCTCCTCAATAATTTACCTGAGGATTTCCACCAGCAGGTCCTCCAAGTGTCAAAACCAACCCTTCAAGGTCATTCCTGGCTTTATGCTCCTTGGCTATCGGCCGAGTGCCTTGAATGATTGGAAATGGCGAAGCAACTGGCACTTGCCGGTAACCATGGCACGAGTCGGCATGCAAACAAGTAGCTACCTGTTGATTTGAGTTGGTAAATGGCTGAGTAGAGGGGAATGAACTTGTTAGAGAACAATTTGGTTCAACACTGGGCCCTCTTGAGACAAGTCCTTCTCCCTGCTGCATTTGTTTGTTAGATAGAAAATGGTTATATGTAGCATTTGAATTACAATCAAAATGTGACAAATTATTGAAGCAAAGTTCAGAAGCTTACAGGTGCAAATAAGACTCCTCTGAAAATCCTTCCATTCACAGCTGCAGTCATGAGTAAACCTGAGTCAAAGGCTCCATCAACTTTACCACGAACTTCGGCGCCGATCTTGTATTTAAAAATTAAAATCCATGGTGAAAAAGTGACGAGTACTAGGTATAAGAAAAAGCTTCTGTAAAGTGAACTGAGTTGAATTTTAAGATTAGAAGAAATCAAAAGATTCACCATGTGGTGAGCTCCTTTTCTATCCTCGTGACCATGAAGAAGCCATTCTTGTTTCGGTTGACTTACTAGGAAATGAAGATTTTTCGGACTTCCTTGAGGGATATTCTTCAAAGCTGTCTTATTACTTGAGCCATTGTCATGTTGCCAATTGGTTGGAATTCGATTCATCTGTTTGAGCACAAGACACTGCTGCGAATCCGTGACAGAACCATTCGCTTTTTGACCTGGAGTCTGTTCTTGATCCGATTGAGACGGAGATGAATGCTGTGACAATGAAAGAGAATGTTCTTCTTGTTCTGAATCAACATCCCACACCTTCATAGCAGCAATTCTCCTCCTCTTCTGTTGTGAAGTACCTACATAGAATTATTATTATTATTATTATCAGTGAATCAACCTTTTTGAGGTTCCATTTGGACCTATAATAATTTGATATATAATAGTGTCTAAAATCTCAACCAACCTGAATCAAAGTGATGAGGTAATGCTTTTTCGGATACAACTTCACGAGTTTGTTTCTCTAAAGCTTCCACATTAGTCCCCATGAGCGCCGATTTCTGTTTCGAAACACATTGTTAGTTTTTCTTTGGGAAAAACAAGCGAGGTAAATAATGGCATTGCTGCATGAACTTTCTGTACCGAGTTGGTGTCTGCTCCTCCTCCGGGGATAGTCTTCTTTTCTTGATTCCAATAAGTTCCAAAAACTTTGCACATGGAAATGTTGTTACCACCGTTTGGATGCTCTGCTCCATGCTGCAACACTAACAATTCGTTGAGAGGACGTTCATCTTCCCCGCACCTGCTATTGGACAAAGTTGATCAGCTATCAAAACTGAGAAATTTATCAGCAAACAGAAATCGAAAAGGAGATGAAGATAGGAACCTACCCGCCATAGACAGCAATATCCGTGTCCACAACAACAGCTGTATGCGAAAACCGCCCTTGTGGCTGTTGACCGCGTATATCAAGTTGAGTCCATGAACATGTGTAGATATCAAGGATCCAAATGTCATTATAGTATCGTTTATCTCCAACCCCTCCAATGATATAGACCTGTACACAACATGGATAATTTAGATAACACCCAAATAAATTCAACTATCCAATAAATTTAAATGAGTTCCATATAAATATAGCAATGAAAATGAATCCAAAATGCTAGACAGCCGGAATTTCTGCCAAAAATTAAGCTCTAGAATGATGTGGTATAATTGGTGACCTTTGGAGGAATAAATAGGTATTATCGCTACAAGCCTACAAGTAATCTAACCACGGCGACCTTTGGAGGAATAAGTAGGTCTTATCGTGACAAGTAATCTAACCACCACCGTGTATTCTGTCAAAAACACAGTGTAGTATGATTGCTCAAAATGAATATCAGTAAAGGGAACTTGCCTTTGTTCCAATGTTCACTGCAGCATGACCTGCCCTGACTCCAGGTGAAAAGCCTTGAATTGACAACTGCCATTAAAATGCAAAGAAATCGATTACTAAGTCCCCTTGAGTTGAAAATTTGATCTTTTTTACCTCTTTAAATATCAAGAAATTTTTTAGCAATTCTATATAAAATGAACAACTATCATAGAGAAAGAGGTGAAGACATACTTTAGACCAAGTCATTGTTTCCATATCAAGCATATCAACATTGCCATGATATTGATCGCCGGAGTCTCCACCATATACAACAAGCTTGTTCCCGATCGCGAGGGTACTATGGCTGTCCCTAGGGACAGGCAAATCTCCGTTCAACTCAGGACAAGTCCACCTCATGGTTCGAAGATTAAGAACATGCAAATCATTCAAGTAGTTCGCATCACCTTCTCCGCTGCCACCAAAGATCACCAATCTTTCATCACCAACAAGCGTTGCGGTGTGGCTTTCCCGCGGCGAAGGAGGGGTCCCTTTGCATTCAGGAAGAACCCACTCTTTGGTGACAAGGTCCAGAATATGAATATGGTTCACTTTCTTGCAACCGTTCGTGCCACCAAACACTATCATCTTGTGCCCTACAATAACAGCACTGTGGCTATCCCTAGGACCCGGCTTTTCGCCCGTGGTAGCAAGCTTGCTCCAAACCATTTTGTCAAGGTCTAGTGTGAGGACATCGCTGAAATGCAGTCCACCACAACAGCCCTGAAATGTGTAGACGAAGAAGTAAGAACATATTTGTTACTAAGTTGGACTCTTTTAATTAATTGTGCTTAACAAGATAAAAGCAAAATGTTTTGCTATGAAGTTTATCAAGCTACTACAACAATACAACAACAATTAAACCTTGTCATACTAAACGAGGTCGATTACATGATTCAAATGCCACCATAGTGACATGTCATAAACTATGTTCACGTTCAAACTATTAACCGCTAAATCTATTTACCAAGAGGCTACGAAGAAATTAATTAGGACAGAGTTTCATTGCCAGGACAAGGAAAGGAAGCACTGTTGCCACTTCAAGAAGATGTTTTTGTAAATGCAAAGGGGGAGTGAGCAAAAATGGTGGAGAAAGGATGGTTTTTTTTTTTTTAATATTGCTATATTAAGAAAGAAAAAAGATGATGGCAAACCCCAGCAAATATTGTTCCACCTAATTACAGTAAGTAAAATGAATTCAGTTCATTGTCTCCAGGGAAACACACGTGGTAAGAGAGATTAAGGTAAAAACTAAAATTCAGAGAAGAAAGTGATTTTGGTTCTTAGCCATAGATAGCAATAACACAAGGAAGTTCAGAAAAGAAGTACTACGAAGTTTTGAAATTAATGAACACACTCCAACAACAACAAAAAAAAAAGAAGAAAAACACCCACAGATGAAAAACATAACAATTAAGGAAAGAAAAACATGCCCAGAGAGACAGAGAGAGAGAGCGGTTCAAAAGAAGTATAACATGGGAAGCAGTGTCCCCCAGACACCATTAATGAGGACAAACCCAGTAAACAAAGCAGAACCATAAATAAGAAACTAATAAACTACAAAGACGAAATTACATGGAACTAAAAGCTCCTTTTTATTATGAAGAAAATAAAAAGGATTTTAGTAAGTCATACCCCAAAGACATACATAAGGCCCTTGGAGAAGCAAGCAGAGTGACCCCATCTTTCAGAAGGGTTAAAACCCAAAACCTTTGGATACAGCCACATTGCTTTCTTCTTTGCAACTTCAGCTACCAAAGAACCCATTTTTTTTTCCTCAATGCTTTTCTCTATATTTTCTCTCTTTCTGTGTTTTTTTTCCCTGAGAGAGAGAGTATGGGGGTGGTGGTGGGTAAGTTCAAAACTAGTTTATTTATTATGACTTCAACTTTTTCCAAGTCTTGAACAACAGTGCTTGACATTTGACAAAGATGAAAGGGAAACAGTGGAGGAGTAATGTGGCATAGAAAGAAAGAGAGAGAGAGAGAGATTCAAAAGAGGACATCAACAAGCCAAGTGATGTATCAACTATCAATATCAATAGACATGAAAAGATGGGTGCTTTCAAGTCCAAATCACTGTGACAACCAACATCAGCGATTGCTCTAGTGCTTGAATAACAACATTATTTTTTCTCGCCCTCTGCATTAATTAATTAATGATCTATCAATTCTGATACATGTACACCTAATAATGATACATCATACATATATCTATATAATAATATAGTGAGTCTCCTTAACTAACTATCTGCGTCACTCTCTCTCCCACTCTCAATCACGCACGCATGGATACACTCTCCATACAAAACCTTTCCGCTTCCAAAAAATAAAGATTGCCAAAAACGCAAAACTGCTTATCTTCCCTCAGTCTCTTCACTATCTTCGTTCTCTTTGATCTCGTTCCTCGTTCTCCGTTCGAAACTTGATTTTTTTTGCATGTAACCAATACGCATTTTTGTAAATACTTCCAGTAAATATATGAAAATTAATTTCGTTTTGGCCACATAACCTGTAATGTTTTAGTTTTTGTTTTATGGATAAATTGTTGAAAGGTTGAGAATGCGATCGTCATTTCTTGGAAGTTGATAGCTTCATGTATTTTGTGCTTCAAACTATGTAACTTAATTTTCTGTCAATCTTTAGTTTTAGCATTTTCATAATGCAATAACTTGTCTCTATGGCTTGTAGTTAGTACGTATGATAACTCTATCTTCTGAATTATTGGTTATGATTCAAAAATGCTTTATGTGTCATATTAATTCAACTGTTGATGACTTACAGATTTTGCTAGAGTTGCAAAATCCTTGTGTTGAATATGATTTGTGTATGTGGATAATATTTGCACATACGTCCACTTAATGTTTGCACATATGCCCACTTAAAGTTTGTACTATATCAGATTCTGCATTTTTATGCATTTGTGACACAAATAATGATTATATCACATCATCTAATATTTAATTATTATAGTAAATAAAAATTCAATTTGTGTCAAAAAATGTTTATAATATTTTATGGATTATTTGTTGAAAGGTTGAGAATGTACCAAAATGCCCATCCTTCTTCCTAAAAACAAAGACATTTTTCTGTGTCCGTGGATAATGTTTGCGCGTACGCCCACTTAATGTTTGCACATATGACTACTTAAAGTTTGTATTATACCAAATTCTGCATTTTTATGCATTTGTGACACACAAATAATGATTATATCACACAATCTAATATTTAATCATTATAGTAAATAAAAATTCAATTTGTGTCAAAAAATTAGTGTTTTATGGATTATTTGTTGAAATGTTAAGAATGTGCCAAAATGCACATCATCTCCCTCAACAAAAACATTTCTGTGGCCCTGTGGATAATATTTGCACATATGTCCACTTAATGTTTGCGTTTATGCCCATATAAAGTTTGTACATTTTATTTTCTATGTTATAAAACTTCAGAACGCTATAATTTCACAACAACGTCACCAAATCAAAAAGTCTCCATGGAATTCATCAAAAAATGACGAAAAATTGCCACAGATTCTTGTATTGTCATTTTCGATCACTAATCAAATGAGATTACGATTTGTATACGCTTTGATTATGGAATTGCACTCGCGACTTTGATTTCCATGGAGGATTATGGTTTTCATGGAGCTCGCGTTTTGGTTCAGAGGTGGTTATGGAAGATTTTGAATTCCATGGAGCTAGCATTTTTGTTTCAGAGGTGGATATGGAAGATGCTGTTGCGATATGGTTGAGAAACCGTTACGTATCAAATTCTGTTGCAATTGGAGTGCACG
This sequence comes from Nissolia schottii, assembly GCA_003254905.1. Taxonomy (NCBI): domain Eukaryota; kingdom Viridiplantae; phylum Streptophyta; class Magnoliopsida; order Fabales; family Fabaceae; genus Nissolia; species Nissolia schottii. Next base: position 475,083 of record QANU01099453.1, read on the forward strand.
TGGAATTACATATTTTCTAAATACGGAAAGTCTATTGTATTCCGCATTAATAAACAGTGAAACCGTATAAAACGGTGGTGTATGAATATTGGGTGTACATGAAGCATTTTTGCTTATATATATTATCAGAGTAAACACACCAATCAACTTTAAGAAAGGTCAAATTTACATTTTATTTTAAATTATATATAAAATTATATTTTACTCTAATTTTTAATCATTATGATTAAGATTAGTTAAATTTTTGTTTTCATTCTTTTTTTTATGTTTTCTATTAGATTGTTAGATTGGTAAAAGTATCGAAAACAATAAATCATGTATCTTGTTTTTTTTTTTTTTTTTCTTACATGTCCGTAGGTTAAATAATTCTCATACCATATTAGTCTATTTTTTAGTTATTTTTAAAATTAAATTTATTGAATTTTGTTATTTTATATTTTATATGATTATAACATTTTTTTTTATTAATCAAATCATTGAAATAGTAAATTTATAAGAAGTTGAAAATTTGTAAACCATTTGAGCTTACGATGCATCTTTCTATAAATATTATATTAAAAAAATATTAATTTATCATATTATATCATATAACATATTAATATGTCATATTGTATAATAAAGTAATAACAAAATTCAATATTTTTTTTAAAATTATCAAAAAATAGACAAATTTAGTAGGAAGAGTATTTGCTTCACAAGACCTATGAGAAACCACTTTTTTTGTCACTATTTTTTTTACAAAATCCTAAAATACAAAACAATATTTCATTAGTTTCTCCAACACAAACTTTTGAAAACAAAAAAAATACATAAAATAAAAATAGAAATCAAAAATATTATTAGAGATTTGTCCTAATAAAAAAAAGGGATAAATTACAATTTTACTCAAAGTTTTGGATGGAATGCAATTTTAACAAGTTTCAAGGAGTTTTATGTAATTTACTCATGTTATTAAAAGTATAAATATTACATTTTTAGAATAAAATATCAAATTAATTTTTGTAGTTGGAAACTTTAATTAATTTTTTCCTAAAAATTTTAAAATTATTAAAATTGTATTCATAATTGATAAACGTTAATCAAGTCAATCTCTAAAATAAGTATTTATAATGATGAACTTAATTGGCGATTACAATTATAAGTACAATTTTAATAATTTTAAAATTTTAAATATGAAATGGATTGATGTTACCCAGGACATACGCCAATTTCTAATCTAACCTTTTACGAACAAATAAGGAATAAGTAAATGAATAAATAAATAGACAGGGCCTTCCTTTATATTACGTTGACACAGTTGAAGCGGCATATATACTACTTACACAGTATAAACACACTGAACCACCACAAAAGAGTGTAGAAATATGCGTTGCCCCTCTTGTGTGGATTGATAAGCTTGACGAACTATCAACTAGTGATGTAAAATCATGAGGAGGAGTGTTTTCAAGACACTGATTAGATGAGTATTTAATATTTTATCACTTAAATTTAATTTTTATATTTAATATATGTTTTTTTATTGAGTGTTTTGTTTGTTTGATAAATGTCTTTTCTCAGTAAAATAAATTCCTTGAAAAATTAAACACTACTCTCTCTCTTTTTTTACTTGTTCCCATTTTTTATTTTAATATTTTCATAAATAATTGTCATTTTTAAATTTTTTATGACATTAACTATGTTTTGAACTATATTCTTATTCAATAAATATTTTCTCTCATGTTATATATTATTAATAACTTCAATTATTTTCATTATCTCTATATTAAGTAATAACAATTATATAAAATGTTATTAATTTTTGTTTACTTTTATGTTTTCCAATTTTTTTTAAATATCCATACCATACAAAATGGATAACTAAAAAAACGGATGAAGTAACATAGTAACATGTGAAAATTTAAATTCAAAACATTAAAGTAGATGTATAATTAAATAGTTAAAGAAGTTAAATTAGTAAGTTTTAAACTTTTAAACATTCAATGTCATTAAAATATTAAAATTTTACTTTTTTTTTATACTAAGTTACTATTTTAAATTTTTTTAGAGTACTTATTAATAAAATCTATAATTGAAGTACAAATTTTAATCACAAAATTTAATCAAAATTGAATATACGAAAAATGTGGTGTAATAATGTAACAAAAATAGTTGAACACGTCATAAATCTATAATATGTTATGAAAAAATGATAAAGTATCCATTTAATTTCATAAGTTTAAATAATTCAATCGTACAATGTAAATATTAGGGCTGTTAAACGGACCAGCCTGGTCTATTTAGGTCTGGTCTGGCTAACCCGCAAACCTAAATAGGTTGGGCTTTAACAGATTTTTATTATTTGTGGGTTGATTTTTATATGTTTGGTCCATTTATTTATATGCGTAAATAAGTTAGTATGTGAGTTTTGTCTATGTTAATACTAAACTGAACAATTTAGCCTGCGAGTTAAATGGATTAGGTCTAAATGAATTTTTACTATTAATAAACTAAATTTTATATATTTAATTCATCCATTTAATCGAATAAATAGATCAAACTAATTTGACTGCACTAGTAAACGTTGCGCAAAATTGATTATATTTTCATTAATTGCAGCTGAATACAGTGGGTAGTAGTACTTCTGAGTAAACTGAAAGTCGTACGTGGACAACAGGTTTTCGTGTAAGTGGCCTTAAGTGGTAATTAATTATGAACAAGTTCACCGGAGAAAGTCGAATTCATTCCAAGGCTATCAACTCCTAGTTCCAACGTACAACAGGATTAGATGGCATGGATGCAGCCTAGCGTACAGGCCTCAATTCAAGAAAAAGAAATAATTAAACTATGCATTAATACCTTTTTTTAAATTTTTTTACTTGATCCATAAATTTTTAATAAAGATATGTTAATATCTAAACCTCATAAATATTAGAATCGTTAGTCCTTCTGTATATTAGACGTTTAACAGTTATTAAAGTATTAGTTATTAACAACATTTTCTCTATCATTTATCCTATCAACTTAAAATGATATCGTTTTGAAGGTTTCAATTACTAACATAACTAAAAAAAGTTCAAAGACCAAGTTGACTAATAAAAAATTTAAGGACTACTTACTTCGTGCCCGCTTTGCAAGGTGACAGTGCTAGCGTGAAATTGATGTAAATTCATCACGAGGCGAGGCACCCAAAGATTCCATTCGAGTAGTGAAAGATCATCAACCTCCATGCGATGGTTTTGATGTTGATGGGGATGTTGGATTTGGTGTTGGTGGATGGTGGGGGTATTGGTGGGTGTGGACGGGGAGAAATAAGGAAGTGGTTGAGAAGGGGTAAGAGACGAAGAAGGAGATTATGAGATAACAAGGGGGTATAATGGAATTTTATTATTGGGTGGGGGTAGAATGGAGATTTTGTGAGTATGTATAGGAGAGAGACAATAAATAACGTCTTGTTAATGGTCAGCTCAGTGTTCGCATGTGACTTGATCAACGGAAGTATCAACGAGTATAACATTTATAAAATTTAGAGATTAACATGTTTTGATTAAAAATTCAGGAGTAAAGTAATGGAAGCGGGAAAAGTTCAAAGACAAAATAGAGCATTAATCGTTATACTATTTTAAGATAATTTGTGTTAATTATCAATAATAATGATGATGAAGATGATGGAAGACAAAAAAAATAAAACACAAAGGGAGGAGGGAGTAAATTAGCTGTCCACATAAAAAAATACTTGGATAATCATAAATCTCATTTAATACATATTTTATAAGCATCTATAATAATTTATTATTAATTTTTTTATATATTTTAAATATTTTAAATGCAAAATTAATGGTTATAAATGCTTATAAAACACATCCTAAATGTACTCTATAAACATCCAAATACTCACTCTAATTAATTTTATATGTTATGTTTCACTCAAAATTTTATCTAAAATTATTTATTATTTAATTAAACTAATAAAGAATTAATTACCATATTTTTAATTATACTCTTATTCATTATACAATTTTTACTATTATATTAATTATATTATAATTTTTTATAAAAGTAAATTACTGTAAAATTTGTATATTTTTTTAAAATATGCATAATTAATTATTTTTTAAATTTGTGTGTATTCACTAAAAATGATGTATAACAGTTGAGGGATAGAATATTTCTTCTCCACGTAACACTACGAACACGGGTGCATTTTCAGCTGATGATAGCAGTAGGAGTTCTATTGCCTCGGAGTTCTGACACAACACATACTCAACCTTGGTAATTGAAAACAATGTTTCTTTTTTTTTTTTTGAAAAAAAGAAAAAAAACGAAAAGTTTTTATGAATTTAATTTATTTCTTTAAACTTATATAAATAATTTGTAATTTAGTTGCAAAATTATATAAAATCAACATGTAAATTTTCCTCAATCATTTTTTAATGAAAACTAACAGAAATAATGAGATTGTAATCACCTTATCCATAAAAAAAAGGAGATACTATGACAGCTAAGCAAACAAACTAACGGCTACTTGCTACTGCTATTCAAGCTCACACAACTACAGCATAAGCTGCTGCATAAATACTGGTAATAGATATATAGCAAGCGCCTAAGGCAAGAATGCAAGTTTAAAAAAATCAAATTATACGAAAATAACTCTTGTTAGGAGACTGTATGATCAATGTATTCTCGTCCAAAAGAAAAAAAATCGATGGTTTAGTAGTCTTAAACAAACGATAATGATTAGTAAAAAGCAATCCACTTTTATAAAATTGAGAGATGATTTTAATTTAAAAAGTGAAACAAATTCATAATTTCAGTGGGTAATGAATGAGGACTCTGACTCTGTGAGTCTGAAGCTAGGGTGGAGTCTGGACCACAAAGTCTGCAGGTTCTTGGGAGACGGCGCCCAACATGACGGATACGTGCCGGTGGCTACTGAAACCAAAGCCGGTTCACGACGGCAGGGTTAGGCACCAATTCCAATAAGGCGATGTTCCGCAACCATTAAAGTGAACGATAAAGCATAAATAACATATAAAATATAATAAATTTTAATTATATAACTTTCACATGTTTATTTTATTATACAATAATTTTAACTTTTTATTATATTTTATATGTTTTCAATTTATAACTATCCACTTTTATCGTTTGCTTAGAATTTCTCATTCCAATATAAGTAACGGCGTCTACGCAGAACCCTCTGACTGGTAATAGTCAGCTCTTAAAATTCGTGCCTTCCTAAATCCCAGTGACGAGCTTTATGCTTCTTACTTTCTAAGCCCATGCATCTGTGTGCTGCACATCTCATTTGTTTTCTTTGTTGGGTTTTTATGCATTATTATTATTATTATTAATTGACAGAATTTAGATAATCATATTTAAATATATTAAGTCAATAATATATTTAAAAATAAAAAATTAACAAATAAACGGAGTGAATATATATTATAAGTTAGTTGATAAAAATGAGTTTTATGTTTCGTAATTTTGTATATAGGTTGAATTGGATAATGATTAAGCGGGGTGCTCTTGCAATGGTTGTCTTTAATAAAATAGGGTATAATTTGAACAATATAAAATCCACTACTAACGAGACAATTGAATAATATTTTCTAAAGCTAAAAATTACATATTATTTCTTCTCATTTTCTTCTATCTTTTCTATCCCGCCAATCTATAAGAGAGAAATCCCATTTGTTTTTCTTCTTCTTTTTATTATCTCTCTTTTTTTTTTTAATTTTGTTCCTTCTATTTTCTTTTCTCTAATTGTCTTTTCTTGTCCAACCAAGACAACTCATGGATCAGCATCGATATCAAATTTTAAGGGTGTACATGAGCGTGATTAAGAAGGGTTGAATTTCAAGCTCTAACTTAACATTATGCTCAAGTAAGCTCAAACACATTTGGGTTAACCAACGGGGGTTAGTCCAAGTGGTAAGCGGCTTGGTATCACTTAAGCAATGTCCCGCTGAGAGACTGACCCGCCATAGCCAGGTGCGTGACCCGGGTAGACCCGGATTAATCAAGGTTAAGCCTTGAATATCGGGTAAGCAACCTAAAAAAAGAAAAACACATTTGAGTTAAATTAAAGCTAAGTTTAAATTAAACTTTGACCGAGCCAATGCTCTCTCATAATTGAGCAAATATTAGAAAATGGTTTTAGTTGAAAAAATGATTAGCTCGCTTTGTGGTATACAAATTGATTTCAATTAATGAAACTAAACAATTTTTATTAAATATATGAAACCTCGTAAAATTTAACACATAAAACTTGACAAGTTTTGTGGTATACAAATTGATTTCAATTAGTGAAACTAAACAATTTCTATTAAATATACGAAACCTAGTAAAATTTAACATATAAAACTTGTCAATTTATTGTAGAGAAAGAATGATCACTCTTGCTATATAATAAAAGACTACTTTACACTTCATTAAATCAAGAAAGAAGCACAACTTATAAAGACAGTATTATACGTTACTTCACACTAACATGGACAAACACATAAAATTGAAAATGATTAAGGTAGAGAATATTTTGCACTTAAAAGATAAAATAACTATAGTTTACATGCGATTCAAAGTAACAAAAAAATCATATATATATATATATATATATACACACATATACACACACACATTCGAGTTGAGTTTAGCTGCTCAAGTAGCAGTCTAAACCAATCCTTAACGATAATGAAACTAAATCCATTTTTTACTTACCCAACATGATTTTTATATAAGTCGGGTCAAAACTTATCCAAATGGCTTGGGTTTGAATCGGGCTGTCCGGCCGAGAGGGGGCATTTACACCCCTCACATCGGCACCAGAAGCATGCATTCATGGACACAAAAATTCCACCCAACAAATTGGTGAACATAAAAACCAAAATGAAATATGCACCAAATAATCCCAAGAAAGGAAATTAAATAAAAAAAAAAAAAACACGAAATGTTGTGGTCACGAAGTGGATAAGGTACCCGCGAAAATTCTGTTTCGTCGCAGTTCCCACCATAACCACCCGAGCATGAAATTTCAAACCTCACATTTCTCACCCCCACACACACTGATTGCATGACATTTGCAACAACACGCTCGCAGAATCGAATCAGTTGAGCGCGAAGCATGGCCGCGGCATTCGAAGCAGCTCACTATTCTCTATCGCGCCCAACAAACTTGTTATTCTCCTCATCCGCTACCAGAGGACTCAATTCTACTTCGATCTCATCGCGATTCTTCCGTTGCCGTTCGAAACGCCTCGTTTTGACGCCAGGGTTTAGGTTTTCGGTGAGCGCTTGCGTCAAGGTTGAAGAGAAGGATGTTGCCGGAGAATCGCCTGCAGCAGCAGGAGGAGGAGGAGAGTGGGGGAAGGTTTCTGCGGTGTTGTTTGACATGGACGGCGTGCTCTGCAACAGCGAGGAACCTTCTAGAAGAGCGGCGGTCGATGTATTCGCGGAGATGGGCGTCCAAGTCACCGTCGACGATTTTGTGCCATTCATGGGAACCGGTGCTTACTTTTTCTTCTCTATTTTTTTTCTGTTTTCTATGGATTTTGAACTCTTTGACTTATTCTACGCCGTTGATCTTGTGTTTTCCGCTGGCATTTGAGTTCTCAGAGTGAGATCGGTTGCTATAACTGCTCTTTGGATAATTTGGATTACTGTGTAGATTTGCGTTTTGATTATTCGTAACTTCATACATTTTTAACGCTGCTTTTGTTGGATTTAACATGAGTTTAATTTTGAGTCTGGAAAAACTTAGGAAATCGTTTGTGAACTTTATAATAATGATGATGTATGGTTTGGACAATGGTAGTTCGTAGTCACGCGTGGATCAGAATTACCACGCATCAATCAGGCACATCCGACGGGTTGGTTTCAGATACCTGTAATCCCTTCTGGTATGCGATCTGTTTGTACCACAATAACCACGAGACAAGTTGGATTGGGACAGCTTCCTTTCCACCAAACTTTTTCCTCAAAAAAATAAAATAAATCTGCTCATGGTTTGCAAAATCGTATGTTCTTGATAATATTGATAATGAACTAATTAACTAGAGCAAATTGGTTATGGACAAACTGCTTTATTCATTAAGACTAAGGGTTACTATGCTATTATCGGAAATGACAAATTGTCAACCAGATACCTACAATCTCATTGGCCAGTATTGAGGTGGCAAGGGCCAGAGTTTCTCTGTTCCTGTGGTAGTTAAAGCTTGACTGATTGATCACAAATGAATGTTATAGGATTGGGGTACGAATTCTCCATCACTGGCTGTGTAGCAATCTGTCTATAGACCTTGGATGTGATAACTTCAATCCCTGGCATTTATTTACTTGTGGTGAAATGTTGTCCCTTTTATCCAAATGAGTGTTCACCACCGGTCTGAAGTAGTGGGGCTTCTCCTCCCTTTGGTTTCAAATACCGATGGGGCTGCATAGGGAAATCCAGGGCTGGCTCATTGTGGAGGATAACATTTAATATCTTTTGGGCAATTGATGAGAGCTTTTAGCAGAAACTTGGGGTGGTCTAGTTCTCTTAGTTGAGTTATGGGGATAGCTGAAGGGTCTGAGTCTTTCTTGGGCTCTGTGGTTTAATTAGGTGGAGATTGAGTGTTCCTCACAAAGTGCAATTGATCTGGTCTGTGCTATAATTTCTGCTGGAATGAGACGTGTTTAGAGCGTTTCATTCAGAGCTTCCTTGACTTAGATTGGTAAGTCACTTAGTGTTTACAGACAGGAATGTGGAACTCCGTTCTAGTTTGCTAGCCATGTTTTTTGACTAGCTAATTTAATGCATACTCTTGATCAACTTCAACAGGAATTGTCTACCTTCATGCTTCATCCTTGCTGATGCTGTAGGGGTGCAAAATTAAAGGAACAAATTATCAAAATTTTGAAAGGAACTTATTTTCTACAATTTGGTATTTACACCAGTTTTTGGGTCCACGGGAGGCTATGTAACCTTGGGACAACCCAGCTGCTCCTAATGAAATTTGAAGCTGACACCTTTATGATGTAGTATTCATTGGTCAATGATTGAGGTGTCTCTATTGGTCATTTAACCAAGCTTTGTTTGGGCTTTATTCAAATTGTTTTGGATTGGGTTAATAACGAAGTTGAGGCAGTTAATCGAAAAATGAAATAAAATTTTATTAGTTTTTACGTTTGATGTGCAACACTTATATCTTTTTCTTATTCAAGAGAAATAAATGAACATGAGCAACAAAACCACCACCAACAACAAAAAAGCCTTTTCTCATTAGGTGGGCATTAAAGAGAAATAAATAGTTGGATAAAAATCTTAGGTTAATTTTGGTCAAGAAATTACATGGTAGGATAGGATACCACTAGGCTTTAAGCATAACATCTCAAACCATATTGTTGGGTTTCAAATTATATTTGATTCTATAAATTTAGAAACTTCGTTATACCAAACAATTGAATGTGGTAGCGTCCATTTCTGATCGTTAAACCAGATGAAAGAGCAAAAAACGGAAGCAACAAATTCCTGATATGTCATTCCATTTCTTGAAATTTCTATCTCTTTTTTTTGATTAGAAACCTGTATACTGGATGTAAATCAGAGTATCTTCCACTTGTCTTTCTAACAAATCAAGTCTTACTGCATTCTTTGTCTGCTTTGATCTAATTATGTTATTTGGCATACACCATTCTTTTTGTTGGGTTGCTTATTTTGAATACTAAGCTTTTATATTATTCATGGCTTCCTTTTAAACATGAAAGGAGAAGCAAACTTTTTGGGAGGTGTTGCCTCTGTTAAGGGAGTGAAAGGATTTGATACTGAAGCAGCAAAAAAGAGGTTCTTTGAAATATATTTAGATAAGGTAAACAATTTATATTTCACTTGATGGTACTTCTTCTTTCTTTTACTCTACATGTTATTGCCTAAAGTGTTGTACTTATCTCAGTACGCCAAACCAGATTCCGGAATAGGATTTCCAGGTGCCCTTGAACTCATTTCTCAGGTATGTAAGATTAATCATGATTAAGATGATTTGATTGCCTGGCTGATTCATCAATCAACTAAGAAAGGGCTGCTACCATATAATAGTGTAGCAGCAAAGGCCTTAAGGTGGCTGTTGCATCTAGTGCTGATCGTATAAAGGTTGACGCAAATCTATCTGCTGCTGGTTTGCCATCGTCAATGTAAGTCAACATTCTGAGTCAATTGTTGAATGCACATGGAGGTATTAGCCTTTAACTATCAGTGACAGTAAACAGTAGGCACATTTTCTTTTGCAAAGTTTTTAATTAATGTCTTCAATTAGTTATAAGTATAAACACAGTAAGGCATCAAACCATAATAATCCAAGATGAATTGTGAGTCTACTGCATATTATATGCCTAGCTCTAGTAGGTTTAATTTAAATGATGTACAAACTGCATACGTTTTCTCATACATTTCATGCCTGGCTTCATCAACTTGACTTCAATTGTAACATGCACTGCACCCGTATCCAGGTTGTTGTTATTGTAAACCTGTATTTGTTCTTTATTTGTTCTTTCAGGTTTGATGCAATCGTGTCTGCCGATGCTTTTGAGAATTTGAAACCTGCTCCTGATATTTTCTTAGCTGCTTCAAAAATATTGGATGTGCCCCCGTGTGAGGTATATGCTAGTAACGTTACTGGATCATCAGATGATTAAGTTGCATACTTTTTTGGCGATAGACTTTGTAGAGTGGCTTTGCTTTATTTTTGGTGATAAACTTTTTAGTGTCACAACTATGTGTTAAGTTGTCTTGAATTTTTTTCATAAAATAGTTTCCGTAGTTCTAACTTTTGGGACTGAAGATGCATCTGGGACTGGAATTACTTAGTAGGTTGACCGTGTGTTTAGTTCGTCGAGTCTCATAAGTTACCGACTATCCATCACTTAAGTTTTAATGCAATGCTGAGATCAGTATGCCATCTAGTTTGTTATCCTTAAGTAAAATGATGATTTTATTTTCTCTTAAATATAGAAAGTAATCTCCTTATACCTTTTCCCAGTGTATAGTTATAGAAGACGCGCTAGCTGGCGTTCAAGCTGCCAAAGCTGCGCAAATGAGGTAAGTACTGACCTCTGTATCTTGTGTTAAAAATGGATTTCTAATGGCTGCATGAACCTACCAACTCAAAGTAATTTCTAAACTCCAAATCACTATATGTTTATATACTTTACAGACAAGATGCAAAATTTATTTATGTTGTCATTTTCATGGTTTGCAGATGCATAGCTGTTAGGACAACATTGTCAGATGAGGCTTTGGAATCTGCTGGACCAGCGCTTATCCGGGATGACATAGGAAGTGTTTCACTTGATGATATAATCAGTGGAGGCTCTGTTGGATATAGTATGTAGTCTCGGGAGTTCATTGTAAATCTATTTTCTCCCTTTAAATTTTCTTTATCGTCTTTGATGTAGAATGGTAAATCGACATTTGTTCTATAATTTAAGAACTGTGATCAATGGTTACTCCATGTATTAAAAATCTTTCTCCCTAATTGCAAAGTGCACACTTTCTTACTGGGTGAATTACTTTATATCATACAGTTGTTTCTTGTATCAAAGCAGGCCTAAGTCAGGATAGTTATTTTTCTGACAATTGTTCTTGGATAATGCTCAAGAGTGTAGATATTTGTTTCATGAGGTCTTATCTAGACATGCCATTGCAGATGAGAGTGTGCAGGACTCTGAAACTCTAAATAATTCTGCAGAGTCTTCATCTGCTATGCTTGCTGGAGAAAAGGATAATAGACTCAAAAAAACTACCAGTGGTGACAAGGGAATATTCTCTACTGAACTGTAAGAAAGTTTTATGTTGTGTAATTTTTTTTTTTCATTGCTATGCTCTGAAATCCAAATCTTTTCTTCAAAAATAAGTTTGTACAGTAGGCAGAATTAGCATCGTTGGCCCTGCTTTTGATAAGCTATTGATTATAATGAATAGATAACTACTACTTGTGGAGAATCCAAGCTTAGATTGTATAGTTGCAATACTAATTCTACTAACTATCTTTTTCAAGGGTTTTTATTGTGTTCCTCGTGCCCTCTTTTAGCTTGTTCTACCAAAACCAGTTAACCATTTAATAAGAAAACATTATCAATAATGTGCCAACAGTTAATGCAAAATTTGGAAATTCAGTTCACTTGGTCTGCATTGATAACGGGAATTGGCTTAATCAATTGAGATTTTATTTCTCATAAAAAAGGAAATAGTATGAAGCTGTTAAAAGTTTAAGATTCACTGTTTGGAAAACTGGAAACAAGTTTAGCCCCTAATAGTAGTGTAATGCAGCACTCTTTGCGAACTCACAATGAAAACTAATGGATGATTCATCTACTAGCCACTGGAGAATCTCCATAAAGGCTATTCTGATGTTGCAACAGTTTGGTGACACACTCCTATCTGATGAATTGTGGCTTTCCCATATATGTAATTTTATTCCATGAAATTATTTGTCATTTGGTACTTTTTCCCATACAGCCAACTAAGATTTTGTCGATTTACTATCATGAGGGTGCAGAAATAATTTATGGACAGGTTGCAGGGTTCTCGGCGAGATATAGTGAGATATGGAAGTCTGGGCATTGCTATCTCTTGCCTTGTTTTCACAGTAAGTAACTGGAAGGTAAAATATTCAGCAGAAAAAAAAGTATATAATATCCATATTATACAATTGATTTGGAAGTCAATCATATGTAGCTGACTAATATGTAGCTGACTAACTGCTATACTACAGGCAATGCAATATGCTTCGCCTAGAGCAGTTTGGAATCTGTTATTTGGGGTTACCAAGCCATCCTTGGAACAGAAAGAAGGTATATATGCCTTGAAATCAGAACTTTATGCTGTTGCGGACTTCCACTATTTTATCTATTTTCCTATCTTCTGGGCACGGATGGTGCTATGTATAGTTATGAATCTTAAAGGACTACTCAATCCAAAACCGTAAGATGCTAGATAAGGGTAAACAATCTCATCTCTACTTTGGGTTCCAAATTTAACTTTGGACCATAAGGGACACAAGCTTTTTGGTCATGTCAAAGAACTAGTCAGCCTGAGAACTTAAACTGTATGATAGGACTGTCAAAACCTTTTATATGTAATTACTGCATGAATTAAATCTTTCATCAACAATGGTGGTATTGACTTGTTTCATTTTTTCCCTCCAATCCTTTGTATTTTCTAAAAAATGAAGAGAGAGGCATAGTTATTGCTTTTTGTTTTCAGGTGACTCAAGAGATGATAGGATCCAGCAATTTGTGAATTACATAACCGATCTGGAGAGCAGGTAATTAGTGCTTTGGTGTATCTCTATATCATCATTTTCTGATGATTTTTATTTTATAATATTTAACTTAGTTTTTTTTATCAATATGGTTCAAAATAGATCACGAAGAGAATCTATTTTCTACTTTCAATTATTTTGTGGGTGTGCCGTTCTAAGTATGTTGAAGTTTGGCATTTGGTACATCCATGTGCAACTGTAGCCTGCAAACAAGAAGTTATTTGTGATTTATTTCTTTTTACTCTTCAAGGGGAAATGCTCAGACTGTTCCGGAATTCCCGTCTAAACTTGATTGGCTGAATACAGCTCCGCTTCAGTTTCGCAGGGTACTTTTGTTCAGCTTGAATTATAATCTGATGATAAGGTATGCAATAACTCATTAGATTTTGGTTCTATCTTTTGGCAGGATCTGAAAGGAAAAGTAGTTCTCCTGGATTTCTGGACCTATTGTTGTATAAACTGTATGCATGTGTTACCAGACCTAGATTTTCTGGAGAAAAAATACAAAGATATGCCGGTAATTTTTTTTCATTAAATTTCATATGTCAATAATTTGGATATAAAATGTAGCATGATTTAGGTCTTTTGCTTTATAAATTATTTCCATACCAATTAAAATGTAGTTCATGATACGAGCTTCAAATTTTCTAGATTTCTCTTGTTTATTCAATATTCTTCTGTATGACCAGTGATTTAGTTGTCCAGTTAATTTTTGACATTAAAAAACATATTTTTTTTATGTATGCTTTGTTTATCCAGTTCGTTGTTGTGGGTGTTCATTCTGCTAAGTTTGATAATGAGAAAGATTCTGAAGCCATTCGCAGTGCAGTTCTACGCTATGGCATCACCCACCCGGTAAGACTGGTTGTGGAGTTCAATTAATATAATTCTAAGTATTTTTTATTTATTTATTTCGGGGAAATTTAACATAGGTATAATATTGTCAACTTTTTATCTGTTCCGCTAATGAATAAATGATAGTATTTTTTTGTCGCATGGTTTATTCTGCTGCCACTTTGTTTGTCTGTTGCATTCTTTGCTTTAATGTTTTAGTTTTAATGCTTTAGAGGTCGTGAACACTTGCTTGATAAAACCTGCTCCAAGGTATCTTTCTTTCTCATCATTTGTAGGTTGTCAATGATGGAGACATGTACCTTTGGCGGAAGTTAGGCATAAATTCATGGCCAACATTTGCTATCATTAGCCCCGATGGTAAGCTCCTTGCACAACTTGCAGGAGAAGGTCGGAAGAAGGTACTGATACAACATCTAGTCTCTTCTGCATGTATTTTATTTCAAATTTTGGTGTGGTATTTGTAATTAATGCAAGAAAATTTTGACATCTATTGGTACTTGTAGGCGTTTTTGTTATAGCTATTAATTTTCTTACATTATGGTGATTAAACCAAGTTGTGCATTGTTACTGTTTTGGAAAGGATCTTGATGATTTTGTGGAGGCGGCACTTCTGTTTTATGGAAAACGTAACATGTTGGACAATACACCAATTACACTGAATCTGGAGAAAGAAAATGATCTTCGTCTTTCAACATCTCCATTGAAGTTTCCTGGAAAGCTAGCAATCGATGTCCTCAATGACAGGCTTTTTATTTCTGACAGCAACCATAACCGCATAGTGAGTGCTCGCTGGGTTTACATCTCATGCTTTTTATCTGAAACAATAGATTAACACCACTTATCATGTACGGTAGTTGTCTGGTTTTTAGAATGATTTCCCTGTAGTGGTCAAAACCCCAAGTTCTTTTATGTGGTTATACAAAATATCTTTCAGAAAGTTATCTCGGAAATCTTAATCATATATGAAATGAATCATGAATATCTTTTGAAGGAACCGCATCTAATTGCTTCACAATTACAAAAGAAGACTATTGTATCATGGAACAGGAACCACGGAATGATTAATCAATACACAAAATATTCTTATCCAAACTCAATCAATATCAATATGGCTTATAGCTTCTCAAACAAGTCTATTATCATAAGCAACCCAAATTTAAGAAATCCTAATCCCAAATATGAAATAAAGTCCTAATCAAACCATGGATAAGGTATTGCAAGACCCAAACAAATAAACCCAGAATTCCCAAGTTTCTGATAATTAAATAATTGGCTTCCAAATAACTTATAAAACCTTAAATCCTAAATTATCATACACCATAGCTCTAAATCCCAAAATGCCTGACTACAGTACATTCTGACAATGCTGGTACTCTTTCTTATCTTCTCTTTTTGCTGGATTGAGTTGCATTTTTTTCGTTAAAAGTATCAATAAGCTACCTGCCATGGTTGGTATTCAGGTGGTTACCGACCTTGATGGAAATTTTATTGTACAAATTGGGAGCAGTGGGGAGGAAGGTTTGCAGGATGGTTCCTTTGATGATGCCACCTTTAACCGTCCTCAGGTATGGAGGAGAAAAAAAAACATTGCGACTGAGTTTCTAGTGTATGTAGCTCTTGCTTAATTGTGGCATTGCATCCATGAGAGGATTGCAGTCACTCTACAGTTTTCTCTGTCTTAATACGTGTGATATTTTTTGTTGTTCTCGTTTTTGTAGGGCCTTGCTTATAATGCAAAGAAAAATGTCCTTTATGTTGCAGACACTGAAAACCATGCTTTGAGGTACGGTATAGATTCAGAATAGTAAATTGTCATTTTCATGATCTGTGTTACAGCATCTGTGCTATCATCAAGGATATTTAATTGGTAAATTCAATCTTAGAGAGTAGTTGAGGGACTCTTACTATGTGAACCATATGGCATGTCTGATTCGAAAAATAGAAATTAATAATATGTATATAATTTAATTCTCAAAACATTATGAACTTCAGTTACAAAAAAAAACTTATCAACTTCTTTTTTGTTTGATTTGATCAAAACAGAAGTTTGGTGCAGTACTCATATTGAATGGGGGAGGAGTTTAAGCCGTTCTGCATATAAGCAATGGATCAATTTATTAATGTTAACTACAAGAATAACTTGCCACTATATACCTTCAGTGAAACAGTTTTCTAATGTTGGGTCTAACAAGTTTTAGTTCTGTTTTAAAGGGAAATTGATTTTATCAATGAGAAAGTGCGTACGCTTGCTGGAAATGGGACCAAGGGCTCTGATTATATTGGAGGAGGAAAAGGAGACACTCAGGTAATAAAACTTGATTAGTACATTTTGAGAATGAGTGGCACTTACAATGATAGATAGCTAAGAATCTAAGATGGACCACAAAGTGAGACTCCTCAATTTTCCCCCTTTCTCAGCTTCTCAACTCCCCTTGGGATGTCTGCTTTCATCCAATCAAAGAGAGAATTTATATTGCCATGGCTGGCCAACATCAGATATGGGAGCACAATATATCGGACGGAATAACAAAGGTCTTTAGTGGTGATGGTTATGAAAGGAATCTAAATGGATCAAGGTATCACATCAAACAAAGATACCCCAACCTGATGTCAAATTTTATTTAAATTTCAGTTTTTCAGTGGACTCTATCTTGAAATTTTTTAGTACCACAATGCTTGGGATATATGGTACTATTCTGCAGTCTTTATGCATGTCTTTGTGCTATATTCATACTAATATGATCCAATATCAAACTCTGTTCAAAATGGATCTTTCTTTCTGCATTGCATCTTATTTGTATTGACTTTTGCTTCTGTAATGTATCTATACTGAACTTTTCTCTTGGCTATCAACATTGATTCAACATTTTTCACTGTGATTATTTGATCTTCCCTATTGAATCAATCAACTGTGAGACTGTGTCATGGTTATCTATACTTATGATGTCATAACGTATTTGTTTGCCCTTAGAATTTATTTTGATTATTGTCTAATCTTGTACTTCTTTCCTTGAAGAACTTTCAGTAACCTGGGAGTTGAAAATGTCATTCTTAGAAATAGCCGTTGCCAATCTTAAACATGGCAGTGATGATGTGCTTGTAGCAAAGTTATTGAAAAACTAAATTGTTCAAATTTGAAATTGCTTTCTCAATTTGAATTTAAGTTTGAAGGATCAGTTTGTTGTCCCCTTAAAAATTGCGGTGAGAAACTCATCCCTGAATTTTCCCTCACCCTTTTTAAGGGGGATACCAAACTGGTTCTAATGTCAATGCTGACTTTATCATTAGTAGTTCACCTTTTCCAAGACAGGTGTGCGTTTGTGCTTGCTTGGACATTGGTTTTGAAATTATGAAGCTCGGTTTATTTCATGTATTCTGCTTGGTGGTCTTTCTTCTGGTATTTCTAAATAACTTCTGATTATTTTTTTTAATTATTAATTGAGATAGTTCTTCAAGCACATCATTTGCACAACCTTCCGGTCTTTCATTGTCTCGAGGTAACATGTTGCAGTGACAATTCTCTTGAACTTCAATTTTACCTCAACTGCCATTCACAATAACAAATGATTTCCACGATTTTTCTTGATAAGATCTAATGGAGATCTACATAGCTGATAGTGAGAGTAGTTCTATTCGAGCTGTTGATCTGGAAACCGGAGGTTCTCGTTTGATAGCTGGTGGTGATCCACTCTTCCCTGATAATTTGTTTAAGGTAGTTTTGATATGATTTCAGAAGCCAGTTATATAGGTTTAATGCTTAGATTAGTGCTTCTAATCTTTCTTCTATAATTAGATTTATGTATAAGAAGGTAAAAAAACATTGCAGTACATGAGCTTAGGTGTTACATGATACAAGTGTTCTTCAATCTTCATACACAGATCCACAAATGTTTTAACAATTGACTCATTTATTTATAACATCTTTCTTTATAATTCCTTTCTCCTGGTAACCTACTTTTATGCTCACAAACCTTTTCAGTTTGGTGATCAAGATGGAATAGGCTCTGAAGTACTCCTTCAGCATCCACTGGGGGTAATATGTGCAAAGGATGGTGAAGTTTATATTGCTGATAGCTACAATCACAAGGTAGATACTTCTGACTTAGTTACTTTTGAAATCTGTAAGAACTGGTATCAATTAAAAGAAACTTACTGAATCTGCTGATGTTTTTATTAATAAAATCAGAAATTCCAATGGGGAATTGCCTGGCAGAACATAAATTGCATAGCCAAGGGCTGCGGAAATAATAGAATAAAATAGAATAGTAATCCTGGGAATTGATGGATCCCTTGGTCCCCTGGTTCTGTCTAGAAATCTGAATGCCATTTCCCTCCCCAAAGAATCTCACTTATACTAATTGGTGAGAGAAAATCATGGGTTGGCTATTATTTCTTCCTAATATCTCTCCTTCCCTAATAATGCTCAACTGAATTATTCTCTACTAATTCGGCTCCTTCTTCTCGAGTAGTGTTGAGGGAAAGGAATTATTTCCTTTCCTTTTTCAGCAGCTTTGGTTACAGCAGCGGGAGGGTGTGTAACAAAATCATTCTGGCTTTAGCATGCTTATATCTTAGAGAGAAGACCAATGTAATTTTTTCATTGTATATTTCAAAGGGATTTTTGCGTGTTCTTTCTGTATTTACATCTGTTTTTCCAATTTTCCGAGTTTTTGCTGAAAATTCCTAAACTTCTTTCCCTCATTCTTAATGGTGTATTATTTCTGCAACGCAAGGATTGACTGGTCAATCTGTCAGTTGGTATTAGGAATCAATATTTTGGGTGCATTTGTAGGTTTAAGCTTTTCAAATCTAAGCTAACTACTGTAACTTTTTTATGTGATCAAACTTCTCTGTTGGAGGTTTGGAAGCATGCATGCTACAATTCATAAAGTCTATTAATTGATCGGTTCTCTCTGTTTTGTTACGATATTTCAGATCAAGAAGTTAGATCCAACTAGTAAAAGAGTTAGCACAATTGCAGGGACAGGTAAAGCTGGTTTCCGGGATGGAACAGCTGTAACAGCTCAGGTTGGTGAAATGTTCTATGCCTTAACCAAATAACCTTTGTAACAAGGATATTCTATATACTGTTTTCTAATAGTTGCAATGCAGGACATTCTGCCAGGTTCCATTTCGCTATCACATTAGTGCGTTTATGTAACATTTGAGTGACTAACAATTATTGCAACTATATAAGTGCACACAGGTCATGATTACTTATCAAGGGACTATAAATTACAATTATGTGAAAAAGGGCAATCAATTCTGCTATGTAGGGTTTGGAATATCAGCTGCACTCATGTTATTTTTATTCTTCTGAAAGTTGTTTAATGACCATGGGAATGTTAAAGTGAAGTACTACAATCTACAAATGTATTGATGCTGTTAGTCATAGTGATGCCTTAGTGACATGTGCAGCAGGTTTAGAGGGATGGGTTTATATTATTGATGTGGTTTACTTCTGTTAGTTTTTTTTTAGTCTTCTTCTAGGATGATGTCTTATTTTCTGCATTTTTTCTAAAGGGGGCAAAATGGTGAAAGCCATGATATTTAAGATTATAAAACTGGGCTAGTCTTATTTCTTCTTCTTATATGTTTTACACCCATGATTTGATACAAAGCATCCACATATTTTCGTGTTTCTATTTTGTTAGACTCAACCTTCTCATAACTCCATTTGAAGATATAACAAGACGTTTAAATGATGGGAAAAAGCACCTGCAGAATCAAAACTAATGAATTCTGCTTACCTAATTGCTACAGATTTATGTTAAAATATTTATCAATGTTTTTGCAGCTATCTGAACCGGCAGGAATTGTTGAAGGGAACAACGGTACTACACTTTTTACTGCAATTAATTAAAAAAATTTTATATAAATGTTATATATGTATATGCATGTGTTTGAAAATCTATATACAGGGAGCTTATCCAGTGAGTAAATCTTAACTATGAACTATTCAAGTATGGTCAAGATTAGAAGTTGGAGCCATAAGTATATAGCCTTTCACTAACTTTTAATCCTGATTATTCATGCGAGATTGAGCAGGCTTCTTCTCACCTCTCACAAAAAGATAATGCTTTCACTAGATATACACACCTATATATTCATTGCCCAAATTCTCCACATGGGAAATTGCACAAACTCTTGTTGAATATCTGAGACAGGGTACTGACTATTGTTCCTCGCACAATGAGTTGTTTGCACAAGAAAATTGTCTAATGAGCTCTGTTAAAATCTTGAACTCTTCAACCCAAATTTTTTTTATGATATCTTTAAAAGATAATGAGCCTTATTAAAATCAAGACAGTCTGTATCTAATTTTGTTTTGTAAATGCCGTTAGATCAACCATTCTTTTCATCGAACTCAGACTTTATTATACTACATAAATCTCACCTTTCACTTAAAGGCAATGCTTTCACTTGATGTACGCCCCTATATAATTTCCATATTGGAAATTGCTCGACCTTTTATTGAATTGCTGAAACAGGATACTGTCAGACTGTTCCTGGCACAAACAATGAGTTTGTTTGCATGAGAAAATTGTTAAATGATCCTTTTTAAAATTTGAACTCTTCAACCGCAGAAAAGTTCTTGAAATCTATAAAGAAGAATGAGCATTATTAAAATCAAGGCATAGCCTTCTCTGTTCATTGCTCACGAACTTTGATTAAGCTGCAAGTACAAAATGAAGATTCTTTTGGAACATTGATACTAAGTATTTTACGGAGTCGGTGGCTGCAACACTTTCTAAATTCATCTTGTTATTTATCATATTGTTTCTGCTATCTCCAATGCTGCTAGGTCCCTGCTCTTTTTTCACTTGGAAGATGAGATATTTGTTGCCGAGTTAGGATGGGCTAGAAAAGTTCTGGTTTTTCTGCTTCTGCTGCTACTATAAGTGATGTAGAATTGGAACCAATACCTGGGAACAAATGCAGAAATACTCAATTTTTATTAATCAAATTCAATAGCGAGACTAAAAACCCTAAGATAACATGTCGTAATAAGAATCTAGCTAGGAATTCTAGGACCAAAAAACTAAATCATAAACAAGTTCCTCATAATTTAACCCTAATACCTTCGTTAAGGTCCCATGATTTTAAATCAACTGCAATGTATGTATCTGTCATCTTATCCATGACAATGGCATTTTAGACTGTTGTAGAAGTTCATATCTTGTTTATGTAATTTGAGGATGTTGCTCCAATTTTTATTTTTTTTGTCTAAAATGAATAAATTCAAATGAGCATAAGTGTGCAAATCTTTTTGGTTTTCCTTTCCAGGGAGACTATTAATAGCCGATACAAACAACAGCTTAATCCGATATCTAGATTTGAACAGTGATGAAGTTAAGCTCTGTACTTTAGAGCTTAAAGGATTTCAGCCTCTTAAATCAAAATTGAGATCTTTAAAACGACTCAGAAGACGACCATCAGCTGACACGGTGACCATTACCGCTAATGCCATTTCATCAAATGAGGGAAACTTGTCTATTGAAATATCATTACCAAATGAATATCATTTCTCAAAGGTCCTCATCATCCTTCTCTTTCAAACACTAACCCAATTCATTGCAAATACACAAGATTATTTATGTCATTGACTACTGCCCCAAAAATTCAATTGCAGGAAGCACGCAGTAGATTTAGTGTTGATATTGAACCTGCAGATGCTATAAATATTGATCCTCTTGATGGATTCTTTACTCCAGAAGGATCAGCAACCCTTCACTTTAAGAGAGACTCTAACTCTGCTTCAATGGGAAGAATTAATTGCAAGGTATGCTTCATTACAGAACTCAGGACTTGGTTTCTGAAATAAAATAGTTTGCTTCAAGCCTTCAAACTTCCTCTTAAATGTCAGATCTTTGATATTCTAATTAATGGCTTCGAGTAACAAAAAAGCAAGAAAATGTTAATTTCAGAATTATCGATAACAGCATTAGTAGCTGTCTTGTTGATTCTAGTGTGTGAGAGGGGGGAGGGGGGTTCAATTCTATAGTGGCTGCCTCTCACTTGGTCAGCTTGTTTGTGTATTCTACTGCTATAATGATAATAAAGCCACCTCATATAGCCTAAAACCGAATGAGCATCAATGAGAAAAAGTTATATTCATTCAATTGCAGATTTACTATTGCAAGGAAGATGAAGTGTGTTTGTACCAATCGTTGGTGTTTGAGGTCCCCTTCCGAGAGGAAGTTCCTAACTCTACCAAGGCAGACGTCACTCTTTCACATTTTGTGAAGCCCAAAACCTACAACACCAGCTTACTGCAGTCAGTTGGCCCGTGACACCTTAAACCAGGTTTTTTTAGCACCCTTTCTTTCTCTTGCTCATTTTGTTTGCAAACTATAATATTCAAATGCTTGAGGGTCATGAGCTTTCTTCTGATACAATACACGAAAATGAACAAAAATCAAGGTTTTTGTCTGGCATTTCTCGCTTTCATTAAGATGGCATCTTCATTATGTAACCATTTTAAATAAATTTTTTTTGTTTTCATGTTATATATAATCATATGATCATATGATCATAATTATAATGGTTCTGTGGATAAGCAAGAAATGAATTGGCTACCAACTTAGACACTCGTGCACAGTTGCGTTTTATTCATATTATGATGGTAGGGTGGTCAATAATTGGACATGGATATATTTTTCAATTTTAATTGAGGCAGAGCAGCAGATCAGGCCCCCTATGCAGCTAGCAAAAGCCTTGTTTGGTTGAACACGGATTATATTTAATGTAAAGATAAGACAGTCAAACGCGTTAGTTCCACCAAATCCCAAATTAAAGAGTTTTTTACTCTTTTGCCCCTCTTAGTGAAACTAATTATCAAAATACCTCCGTTTCAAAACATTTTACCAAATTACCACCGTTTGTGCTGACGTGGACTCTGTGGACTGCATCAGATTCGCCAACACTGTTGGCGAATTTAGTACAAACGTAAATGCATGATTTGTCCTAAATTTTGCGTTGGCGAATCACTACCCAGGTGGATAAGTGCAAAAGTCCAAAAAATATGCTTGTAAAAAAGACCGATACTCTCTGTCATGCGTGCGGGGGGGGGGGA
>QANU01099453.1:510759-521232 GCA_003254905.1 Nissolia schottii
TTTTTTTTTTATTGTTTTTATCTAATAAAAGAGAACATGAGTGTACTCTCAAGCCTTAGCTAATTTCTTTTTCAAAATAGTTGTGAGTAGCATGATAAAATTATGACTTATTTTATATATTTCTCTTGTTTAACTTTTAAAGGTTTTAGATTGAATTAAAATATCATTTTCAATTTTACTTTCTTTTTTTTTTGGTCGCCTGCCCGGTATCTAAGGCTTAGCCTTGACTAATTCAAGTCAGTCCAAGTCGCGCACCTGGTTATGGCAGATGAGTCCCCCAGTGGAGATAACTGCGTACATAAGATTTCGAACTCAAGACCTTGCTTAAAGGTTACCAAGCCGCTTACCATTTAGACCAACCCCGTTGGTTTTCAATTTTACTTTCTAAATCTTGAGTTAAGCAACCCAAAACTTGAGGGTTAAAATTATGAAAATGCTCTTTAGTATTAGCCCCCTCTAAAATAATACTCTAGCTCCGCCAGTACATAAAAGCAGTTTAACTCCTCCAATTTTTTAATTTTTTATCTTATTTTCAAAAAAAAATATTTAGGCCACTCCAGTTGCTAGTATTGATAATTCAAGTTCCTTGTCAATTAATTATCATAATGTATAACATCAGCATTTGACTAACTTAAGCAATGTATTTGAAGCTGGAACAGAGGAACCCCAATGATACCCCAATCATGAATGAAGAAACGCGCTAGGCAAAAATATCTGTCATGGTTGTCCATATGTCAACCATCAACTTTCAACCCTGTGGGCACTGCAAATTTAATGAGGGCCAAAAATAAACATTTTTCACGTGCATTCCCTGAGTGAGACATCATTTCTGACGGGATTAATAATCCAAAACTAGAGAAAATGCCTTCCACTTTGAAATACACCAAAGCTACACAGATAGTTTTGTGGCACAAGATGATGAACAAGATATTCAAGGACTTGGTCAAAAGGACAGCATAAAATAATCAAAATTTCCAAAGCCAGTCAGCAATTAGACTAGTAGATCGAAAACATACCAAAGCACGGTATGGTTAGATAAACTTCTGTTCGAAGATTAGTAATCCTTACAATCAGAAAGCACTGGAACAAAGAACTAACCATGGCAATTAGTGAGCTAATAAAACTGCTAGACACAAATGTGAGAGACAGTTGTATTGTAGACCACACCATCGTAGGGCAGAGTTAGAAAAGCTATGGTGGTTTTATGCACTATGTTGGCAACCCTATCAATTAGTGTACGCGCCTATCTTCAAGTTAACATAAGATCATTGCCTCCCAGATGAGGGCGGAGGCAAACACGAACTTCGTGCTCTTCTGCTCCTGCACGAAGCTTCGGCACCATAATCTCTAGCACTGATCCTGGCCTATCATAGTATGCTTCTATAATGGCATCTTCAGAAATTCGAGTTGAAAGTGGGATTTCGCGGACAAACTCCCCAGGAGGGCAGTGCTCAGAGGATAGATCTGCGAGCTTGAATGTCCTATCATGTCTCTGGATAAATGGCTTCCGAGACGTGCTCATGCAAGAAACCTTAATGATACCACATGTAAGAGTGTTCCTCCAAGTCACTTTCACGCTGGGAAGATCAACGCACGGCAGGCTGATAAAAATCAAGTAACCTTGTTCATCCTCATATATGGTTTTTGCGGCTGTAACAGGTCCATAGACACTCTTCATCACCCCGGTAAAGTCATTCAACCACTGTGGCTCAATTGGGTGCATTTCCACATCCAGAACCCGACCACACGGAGGATTAACAGCCAAGTAACATTCTTCATAATTTCCATGAGGGAGAAAGTCCTTCCTCTTCTTGGTGCTGACAGAAGACAAGTCAAATCCATCACCATTACTATGGTGAGACAGAGTTGACAAATTCAGCGCAGATCCATTAAGCAGTTTCCTCAATTGCGGATTTGAAGCACTCTTGATCGGAGGAGTTGGCCTCTCAAGCTCAAAATCTGTGTTGGAGAGATTTCTCCATGAACTGAAATCACTTGCTTCAGGTGGGATTGTGAAATTCAAGTCTCGGCCAGTGAGTTCCATCCACCTTCTCCTTTCATCCTCGTCGAGTCCCATCAGATTGGGTGAGGGAACAACCTCAATGCCATGCACACATTGAGGGTTTGAAAGCCCCCTATAATGCTTTCGTTGCATCCTGTGGGATCGAACAAAACCCTTGTCAGTGCTAAATGGGAATGGGCGTTCCCCTTGGCGAGAATGCCCATTCATGTAACTCCTCAACTGCATCTTTCCCAATGCATTGTCAGGCCTCTCCTTGAAAACCCACATATACAAGTTTTCCATGTCATGTTGAACCATGAAAACATCAAGCTGAAGATCGGATTTATCAAACCCCGAAACGCCATTGCTGTCTTTGACAACCTTGGCCTTAGACTTCTCATTCAATACAGGCTTAAAGTAAAAACTGAAGAAAAACCAGGCACCCCACTTACTATCAACTCTCTTTGCACCCTTCCTTCCAGCTTTGGGCAGATTGATCATACTGTCGATCTCATATCCTTGACCGAGACCAACCTCTAGAATATCACATGGATCACAGTTCCATGGCTGCATAGGCAAACTGATTCGTTCTGCCGACAGGGGCAAGTTGATATCAGGCGGGCGCGAAGGTGTGACTTGTCGATTCACTTGCTGAGTCATCTCCAGATCCAATTCCTCGCGAGAAGATGCAGTTGAATCCATGTATCGAGTCGAGAATGGGTGGTGATTCTCCATTGACAAAGTACCGAGACGAGAATCACCCATGCTGGAGATTTTCAATGTTGTTTGACTTCCCAAAAAAGAACAATTCAACAAAAACAACCTTCACCGAATCAATCCCCACTATATCTCCCCTCCATTAGAGCCCTATGTTAAATCAATAACAGACTCCTCACACATCAACAAATTCAATTATATATTTTTTAAAAAAAATCATAATAAACTATTTGATTAGAGTGAGAACTTTCGTAAATTTGTCTAATTTTTCTTCAGCGATAATTTCAAAAAAAAAAATTAATTAATTAAAAGCAATACAGAGCATGCAACAAGAGAATTAGACAAACTACACAATGAAACGATACCTCGCCGATCCGTAACCGTAACAATGAAGAGAGAGAGAGAGAGAGATTTAAGACGAATTGATAAAAGGGGAAATTAATACCAAACCCTAATCCCAAAAACCCTAGCTGGGATATACTGAATCGAAAACATCAAATCAAATCCATAAACAATAATAAAATCCCAAATTAAATATTTTTATTTAAATGATTTGAAATAAAATTTAAAAAAAAACAAAAAATGGAATGAAAAAATGTATAGAAAGAGAGGGGGAATTAGAATTAATGACCTTTTAGGAAAAGCGTCAGAGAATCGGGAAGAAGAGGAACCTCCGCAGCCAACGACAATCATATTCTCCATCATATCATCGACAACCATGCTATCCACTCAGAAGAAAATACTCTTTCACCTATTTTTTTTTCTTTTTATTAAAATAAAAAGGCCTAATTTTTTCTTCTTGTGCTTCTTATTATAATTCGACCGGCCAAAAGAACACACAGCAGAAGAGCGTTGTACGGAGTGTGTAGTTAGGGTGTGTGTGTGAGAGGGAGAGAGGGAGAGGGAGAGAGAGAGAGAGGAATAAACGAAGAAACGAAACGAGATTAGAGAGAAAAAACGGAACGTGTTCTTATTTTTTATTTTATTTTTGGAGAGGGTTCAAAGGAATGGTGTTATTTGTAAGGAGAGTTATTGCTAGGTGTAGCCTGCACTGGATACCGCTACCAACTTCTTGGACCACCGTCTACTCTCACGGCGATGCAACGCTTTTCCGTCTTCTCTATTATTTCTCTTGTAGTCAATTGTGATAATTGAATATGAAAGAAATATAACGTGAATAAATAAAAAAAATGTATGTGTTTTAATGAACTTGTTGAATAACTGAGAAAATAAATGGGTTTGAAAATAATAAACATGACATTAATAATGGGAAGGGAATTAAAAAAGAAAAAAAATAATGTGTTACCAACAAAAAGTAATTATAAGGTTAAAATAGAAGGGGAAAATGTTGGTCAATAAAAATAATGAATCTCCTTTATTATATGCATGTATCGATACAAAGTAAATCTTCAATTTAATTCTCAAAAAATTTTGTGTGAATCTAAAAATAATATTGTTAACGTACACATTAAATGAATTATAAGATAATAGTATATAATAATTTCTCTTGAAGATAGTAGTAACTGTTTCGAAGTATGCATCTCGGTACGCTCTTTGGATCCTGAAGCTCTGGGATGGGATGAAGGCTCTAGCATGATCTCTGGACTCGCGTTGCGGTGGGTACTTGCAATCACTCTAATGCTCAAGTAAGCAAGGGTTTAAGGAGTATGATAAGTGATGATTGGATGATCTTCATACATGGGGTACAAGCTGTTATATAATTGAGGTGGTTGAGGTTGTTCCGCGTATCGCAACGGTGGGAGAATATCTCGACCCCGCGTTCGGCGGACTGTCTGCGGATCTCGGGGTGACTTATCCCGAGTAGTTAAGTCAGGTCCGCGGATATGGGCCTAGGTGGTCGGGTCGCTAGGATGAGCCTTTATGGCCTAGTCCGTAACAATAACAATCATATAAGTGTCTGAATTATAGAAATGCTTGAAACGCATTAACTGACTTTTATGTTTTGCTAAAATTTTCATTTGATATTGATTAAGTTAGACTTTTTCAAATATTAATTTAATCGATTTTGAAAAATCTCATGGACTACGTACGACGTAGTGCTTTTCAATAAATCACAAACAAATGTAACCAATGTTGTTCTAATGACTAAAGTGGAGGTTTACTCCTTGTTTACATGTTAGTAATACAACAACAACTAAGTATTGTCTTATTATGTGGGTCAATTACATAGATTAATGATGTCATAGTGTTATATTTTAAACCATATTTGCAATCTAAATATCTTCTAATAATTTTTTCTATAATTTTTCTAATTTTTTACCTTTAACTAATAAGTTATCTATTATTCTTACGAGAGCTTTTTTAAATATTTTATTTAGATGTCCAAACTACCTAAAACTATATTTTACCATCTTTTTAATTACTGGTTAATAATAACTTATAACAAATTTAACTTAACGTTGAACTGAGACACCCAGCTTCACAAGATACAAAAGCCCAACCAAATGTTTTTAAAAGAACTAGTTTTTTTTGTAAGTTCTTTTACACAAAATTGTAATTATGATTTATCTTTTTTAGAAAAATAAGTTCATTCAAATGTGCTATAATATGGATGTTTCTTAAGGAGCCCAATGGCGGGAGGGATGATTTCAAGATTGTTTTCTTAGATTTGATTCCAAGATCTTGCTTAAGAACAAATCCACTTCAACAAATCAACCGTTGGGTATTATATCAATACACCAAAATCAATCTTTGTACAAAATTGATGAGTGTTTGTTACGTAAAACGGAGGATGGAAGTATAGGTTTTTTATTTTCTTTTGCAATAGGACGGATGTGTATGATTTTTTTTTTTGATTGAATTACTGATATTCAAATCTTATTATTAAGAATTTGACTAATCGAGCCCAATCTAATTGAAATTCGAGGCAAAGGTCCTTCAACAAAAAATTTCTCTTCTCAAAACCCGAGCCTAAAATCTTTGATTAAGAATCCAATATGCCTTCCTCCTTAATTAACTGGTTGATGGACGTGTATAGTTGAATAAGCAAGATCAAGACATAAAGTGATAAAAAATAATAATAATAAAGGTTGCCCACTCCATTAATGGCATAATAATGTTTTTATTGGTGGGATGTGGTACATTACAATGGAAAGTGGAGTAATGTGCGACAGAAAAAAAGGGAGTGCAGTGACTTTTAATAGTATTTGGGGCTGTGGCGCAGTGTTGCACTTTGATTTGATTTCTTTAGATTTCAAGTTTCGTGGTGAGACAACGAGTGAAGCACGAAGAACACGAGCATATATATTTTGCGTTATTTTGTCGGTAAGGCCAATATACGACATAAGAGGATGAAACTAGACCCTGGAGTACTTATCATACATAGTCATCCCACTTATGTGCAAAACTGAAAACGGACATTATAAAAGATTGTTAAATTGTGTAGTGGTCACACCGTGCCTCATAGTCATTTGCGGCGTATATATAGATGATGAATATTAAAAAATGAATAGATGTCACATAAACATTAAAAAATTCACATGACTTTTGTAAAATTCAAATCACAAATTTTCTTAGCGTCATCACACACACACGCACACATATATAAAGAAAAGTATATGCATTGTAGTTTTCCTAAAGTGAATTAATATTTACCAGATACAACGCACATATACATAATAAGGGTCACTAGGGCGCATCTTCTCGAGGGGCATAGCGCATGAGGCAGCTATGGCTTCTTTTTTAAACCTTTTAATTATAAAGATTAACTTTGATTATCAATTATTAATTGGTAAAACAATGAGATGGATTATTCTTTGAAATGAGCCAAATGTCAATATATAATTTGTCCATAAAAATTGAGCACCGAGGCACATGAGTACGGATCAACTTGATGACGTGACCAATCCAACTCAATATAATATTTTTAGGTTGAGTCAGAATATCAAATTTTTTTAGGTAAAATTCGATGAACTTAACTTCCAATCAAGCCGGGTATTAGATTATAAAATTAAACACAATTATCTAACTCAATGACCCGATTATTTTCTTTTTTAATTTTAATTTTAATTTTTTTTCTTTACATCATTACTTCATCATGTAATATATAGACTTTTTTTCTATTCTTTATTTTATCCCTGTCATTGTATCACGATCTCACTACGTAAACATATATACAATTTCTTCCTCTCTTTTCAATTTTCCTTTTTTATATTATTTGTGAATTTTAAAATTTAAAATAAAAATAAACGAGCAACCTGATCACCTGACCCAATCCAACTCGCACATGGTTGGGTCAGGTTTCGTAAAAGAAAAAATTAAATAGGAAAATTGAACCAACCCAACTTATGTTGAGATTGGTGGAAGAGAGGGGAATTGAATGGAAGGAGATGAAAATAATTATTAATTCTATTGTTTGGATGAATTAAGATTTGATGAAATAGAATGGAGATTAATGGAACACGTTCCATCTCATCCCGCCGATCATCAGTTGGCCCCCACCAGTCTCTCGTTTAAAGAAGGTAATGCAATTTTATTATTTAAACAAAGTATTTTGTAAATGATGTAATATAATTATGTTATCCAAATTAACAAATTTTTAAACGAAAGGAATTCGATTGAATTAGTTACATTTCCTTGCATTCCAAATTCATTAAAATTTGAAAGTACTTCATTCAAACTCAACCTAAGATAACACCCCATTCATCTCAAACCACATTTCTTTTATATGTAATCTCACACTAGTCTCAAAATTGGGGGAAGAGAAGGGTTGATTGCCACCAAAAAGCCACCAATACATAATAAAGCAAAACAATTTGCTAGTAAAAATGGAAAACAAAACATCGATAACAATCCTAAACCTCATCCACAACACACTTATTATTTACTCAACTAATCAAATCAAACCAAATTAATACAAGAGGATCCAAGCAATTCAAAACCAACAAAACTAAAAAAGGATAAAAAATATAGGAATGAAATCATTCCTTTTTTACACATGGCTCCCAAAATCCCCACTAATGGTATGTAATTCAATTATCTCAAGAATGGGAATTCAATTCCTTGCTTTAGTACTACATAATGATATAGAATTCAATTCGTGCCAAAAGCCTCAAACTAAATCAAAGTGTTCTGATTTGCAATTCCCACCAAATGGAATCGAGGCAAATAATGAAAATGGCAAAAGTACCCAAAGTGGAGATCATCATCATCATCCTCTCCAGTTGGATTTAGACGCGGTGGACGTTGTTGATGCTAGACGTTGCAAACGCTGATGGTGTTGGACGTGGCAGACGCTGCCAATGCTGGACGCGATGAATGCCTCTGGATATGGACGTGGCAGACGCTTTGGACGTAGTTGGATCTGGACGTTTAAGGAATCACTGAAGTGGGGTTATAGGGGATTGGGGGGATCGATTATTAAGGTTTTGGGGTTGAATAAGGTAATGAGTGGCTTGGGAAAGGGGATGCGGAAGGGTGTGGTGTGCAAGAAGTGAGAGAGAGGAAGCGGGAAGGGTGAGAACAACAATCAGATTCACAAGTCAACAATCGCTACTTGAACATTAACCAACTGTCCCTACTGCTTCAATATACACTTAGCATGCTTTCGTCCAACCTCTTCTTTGCTTTGACCAACTCTGTTGCACGATTATCATTGGCGGCGTTAGGGCGATGGTTGAGCTTGAAGGCCAGTTGGATGGATATTGTCAGTTCAGTTAGGATAGAGACATAAGATGACGTGGTTGGTGGCAGCAGGAGACGAGGAGGTCGGTAGCATTGTGGCAGAGGATGAATATGGAGATGAGAGAAAAGGGGGAACGAGAGAGCGTTTCTAGAATTTGAGTTACAAATTTATAAAGTGAGAGATCTTATCATTAAATTAATAAAGTGAAAGTGAGTGAAGTGATGAATATCATATTACATTAATCGGTGGATACACTCGATGTAGGGTGGACAAAATGGGTGTACATTCAATGTGCACTTAATTGAGATGCAAATGCTACCATATTTTCCTCCCTCTCCACCACAGGAAGAGCCAAAAATCAAATCAACATTCTGCTACACTAAAACGTTGAAGCTTAGCACTGTTGCAACACCTTACACCTCCTCCTTGGAAACTGCTTATCTGCAACACATACGTACATGCCATAAATTGAGAGAAATCAAATGGTCTGAGGGGAATGGCCAATGAGCCTGCGCAGAGAGTGATGAAACATAGCATATATAAATTAATCCATCATATTATGTGAGAGTAAATCTTAAAATGTATATAAGATAGGAGATTTGGTATGTACGTAAAAATTGATGTATAAATAGCACGACTTTAAATTAATTTGACTTTTCTTTGTAAAGTGTTGTAATATGATGTCAAAGGACCATCTTTTGATTCTTTTCATGCTGGTAAGCCCCTCCTCCCCGGTATGCATTTTTTGCATTAGAAATAAAAGTAGTATATACTCTTCGGAATATTGTCCATAGACAAATTTTAGTGCCACGTCATTTTTTTTTTCACACTTACTCTGCTACACGTACACTAAAAAATATACACCATACATACACCCTATACTTATATACATAAAGTTTGTGTTTTAATGCCTGTAATGTTTGTGCACTCAATTAAGTATAATTGAGAATATCATTTATAAGTTTGTAATGTTTGTGCACTCATGAGAATAAAGTTTGTGCATTATTAATGGTGTATGTATGGGTGTATAAAATTAGGTGTACATGTAGCATTTTTGTAAAAGTAAATTTTATTTGATGAGATTCATAAATATTTGATATGACATACAATAAAGATAATTTTTTTTCAGTACCTAAGTTTTTATTAATGCATTAATACATCATTATATTTGAATGATTGTGATTCAATCGTAAATTTAAAATAATAAACAATTTCAATTAGTGAGATACGTGACAAAATCTTAGATGTTACTGTATTAATATTCTTGAATTTTACGAGGTATCAGAGTAAACCCCAAAGATGATATGAATTATTTTTATTGTGAGTAATGTGCCTAAAAATAATATATTAAACTTAGAGAAATGTTACATAAACAATAAAATAAACAACAATACATGAACAATATATAAAATATAACAAGAAATGAATACACATAGACTTCGTATAATTATTGTAGTCTACAGCAATTTTATCTTATTATATTTTATACACTTTACATGCATTATTTTTAAGGGATTGGTACCCTTCGCCCTTATATTTTGGGTGAACCATTCACCTTGTGAAAAAGGTGTGGTCCATGATACACCCTTTATTTCTTTAACCATTTTTACCATTTCTTTTTCTCTACCCTTCCCCCCATTTACTCCCTCTCCCTCCTTTCTTCTTTATCAGTGACCACCTCCTACCACCTCCACTCTTTCCTCTTCCCCTTAGTGTCGCTTATCATATCCCTCAGCCCTCTCTCTCCACCTCTTCCCTTCCTCCGGTCAATCATTACTGCCTTCCCCATGTCCACCGCAACCTCCTCTCGAGTCGCTGTCACCCGCAACCTCCTGTTAGTTCTCGGTTTGGTTATACCTTCAGATCTGAAATTTTTGTGCTTCATATTTGGGGTTTTGTGTTTTAGATCTTGTCTTTCTTTTTTTTTTTTCTTTCTTCTTGCTTCAGATATGAGATTTATTTGGGAATTAAAAATATTTATCTACCAATATTTGGTGTTGTTGATGATGAAAATTGGTGAAGGTTTTGGATTCTGAGTTGTGTTGATGTTGATAAATGTGATAGAAAATTCTACACAATAAATTGATAATTCAATCAGAGCTATATGTAG
>QANU01099453.1:525721-542907 GCA_003254905.1 Nissolia schottii
TTTTTTTTTTTTTTTTAATGTTTGCTGGGGGTCAATGTGTGGGACAAAGGTTGATTTTTATATGACAAGAATCTCTCGTCTTTCATTTTTCTTGGATCATATGTTATGTACAACCCTAAATGAATGGTGAGATATATAAAGTCATTCCAACAATTAATATGAGACAATACATTCTGTACGAGATAAAAAAAACTCTACTTATACTATATTATATAGAAAATATGATATTTTAAAGCGAATCTTAGAAAAAAAAATGAAGTATTTCTAATCTTAGGAGACGTTTAATTGTTTCAAACTTTGAAGTTACATTTTTAGGAATACAATATTTAAAAATATCATTCTTGGATATTTTACAAAATTTGGTTGTTTCACCATTAAAATTTTTAAGAATGTTTTTTTAGATTCCCTAGGTATAATAAGTTATAAACATGTTAAGTTAGTAATACATATTTCTAGGAACATGTATGATAATTATTAAAATACCCTTAACAAATTTTATTACATTATTATAATTATTTTATTTTTTAAAATAAAATTAAGGATAAATTAATATTTTTCATACAATATTCTCATTCTCGTGCATAAAAATTTGGGTATATAGTTTTCTTGAAAATAATTTGTTTTTAAAAATAATTTTTTATGCCTTAAAACAAACACAAGAGTAAAACATTCTCAAGTGCTCATTCTCAAAAATAAGTAAACATACCTTAAAACAAACGTTCGCTCAGATGAATAAAGTGGATTTTGTATATAAGTTCTACTTTATTGATTTATTAATTTAGAGGTATACACCTTCAATTTCTCTTATAAATTTGACTTTCTCCTGTAAAATGATCACTTTAAACTCATATCCATTACATAAGTACATGGTCCTGGATTGTCAAGGTCTTTAGAAATAAACTAGTCTATATGTTTAGTCTACTGCCCTGAATTAGCAAGACCATTTCTCCCAAAGGTTACGTGAAATCAGGTAGCTGCTAATTTACAGCGATTGCTACCTCTCACTAAACAGCATTACTGCTACTGTTTCGCATAATACATTTATAGCTAGGGTTTCCATATGGTACATTAGATTTACATATGAGAACATATTGTAGACTCTATATAGACCATATATATGAGGCTTTATCTCCCCTTCTCTTGTTGCATCAGATTGTAGGCTGCAACATTTTTTCAGTTTTCATTCTTCGTTAATTATTTGTCAATGTTCCTCTGAAACTGCGGTTGTACTGCTTGTACTTAATTTATTTTGCTTAAAACCTACATATATTGTACGCATCATAAAAGAAAATGTATATAGTGTTGGATTAAAGGGTGTTTCTGTGTATTTTAAACTTAGCTTCATAGTTTGGCTAAAAAGTAAGCCTCCCATTAATTGTTTGGAGTTGGTGTAAGAGAAGTCTTTATATATAGACTTGGATCACATATTAATATTTAGGTTGCGTTTAGTACTAATGTCAGGATATGAAAATAGAGATACAATGACAAAAAATTCTTGTATTTTTTTAAATGTTACTGAAGTTGAGATGGAGGGACTATAAATTATTTCGTCTAGGAGAACACAGAATTAGAGTCGGGGAACAAAATTCTTCTATCTCATTCCTTGTCCCACCAATAAAAAAACTTCATGTTTATGGGTAGTTTAAAATGATTTGACGGAAATCATTGGTAGAGTGATATAAGTTATCAATATAATTAGACGGAGACAAAGAGTCAGATAAGAAGTTGAGATAGAGGGACAAAAACTTTCTCTATCTCTATTGCTATGTCTCTGTCCCTATCCTATCTTTAGTATTAAATGCAACCTTATAGTACCAAATAGACAATGTGGATTACGATTTTGCCATAACGCACACGTGCCGCCCGCATCTGGCTTGCACATGTGTAAGACCAAGGGCGTCTAGACTATGGTATAATATCTTAGCCCTGAAGCTGTTGGGCCTGAAGTGGTGTTATTTTGTGGTCTTGAACTCTTATGTGGTTTAGTCTCCAGCCAACAAATGTAAATTTGTTGGGCTGGAACTGGGCCCAGGAGGAATATTCTACCCAAAACATTGGACCTTGTGTTTTGCGATACAGAAAGAATGGGCCCAAGGGCCCAAAATAAAAAAAAGGGGATTCCTTTCGTAGTTGGTTTAACTTGAGCAAAAAGCGAAGGGGAGTACAAAAGGCAAGGGTAGAGAGTGCAGTCTTCTTCTCTCTCATCTCTCTCTCTCTCAACAATTTTCACAAAACTCGAGAATTTTCCTAAGGCAATATGGGTCAGGGAACTCCGGGCGGTCTGAACCGGCAGGGTCTTCCTGGAGACCGGAAACCAGACGGCGGCGACAAGAAGGACAAGAAGTTTGAGCCGGCGGCGCCGCCCGCACGCGTTGGGCGGAAGCAGCGCAAACAGAAGGGTCCCGAGGCGGCGGCGCGTCTGCCGACGGTGACGCCGGTGTCGAAGTGCAAGCTCCGGCTGCTGAAGCTGGAGCGGATCAAGGACTACCTTCTCATGGAGGAGGAGTTCGTGGCGAACCAGGAGCGCCTCAAGCCCCAAGAGGAGAAGGCCGAAGAGGACCGATCCAAGGTCGACGACCTCCGTGGCTCCCCGATGAGCGTCGGAAACCTGGAGGAGCTCATCGACGAGAACCACGCCATCGTTTCGTCCTCTGTGGGGCCGGAGTATTACGTCGGAATTTTGTCCTTCGTCGATAAGGATCAGCTGGAACCTGGTTGCGCAATCTTGATGCATAATAAGGTTAGGGTTTCTCTTATTATGCCAATTCTTGATTTCTCGATTGGGTGAGGGAATATTATTTGATGATATTATGTTTTTAGGGTTTGGTGGGTGAATTTTGTGTTTTTGGAGGGTGGAAGTGATGCTTTTGTGTTTGGGGTTTTGTGATTGAAAAGTGGTGGAGGCTTAAGTAATGAACGAATGGGAATCAATTCATGCTTGATTGGTTTGAGACATGTGTGCCGGTTGGAAGTAAAATGCAGCTCATTGATATTCCAGTTCACAAATTTTGGCTTCCTATATCACGAGAGTGATTCAAAAGTGATTTGTGTGTTGAAGAGTGGACTTGTGTTCTTATAAAAGTGAACGCATATAATGTGAATAAACTGTTCTATTGCATCTCAGAGTAATATATTGTATTAAGAAGTAGTAAAAGTTTTGATATTATAATATTGTATTAGGAAGTACAAATCTTAAAGTTTCATGAATGATGCTGCTTGTTAAAATGGTTAATGGATATGCTATTTTTGGAGGTATTGTTAATTTTAACAATTTGTTGTTCTTTTCTCCTCCTTCAAAGTCAGCAATGTATAGTTTGTTGTAACAGTAAACAACATGATCCAATCATATTAGGGTCAAAGATAAAATAAGCTATGGGTTGCTAGCTGAGAAATGGGTGATTGAATATCACCTTATGTACCAACTCTTTTATGATACTTGATTCTGGTTAAGGAGAAACCTAACATATTTCTCTTTCTCAATGGCTATGCATCTCTTACGTGGCATCATGTAATCCTCTCAAGTTGAAATCATTTCTCAGCCTGTTATATCAGGTTGAACTGTTGAAGTTTATTATTTGAAATATCCACATTATAAAAGATTAAATGAGGAAGTTAGTTTTATATTATAGTCATGTTATTGGATTTTCAATCTTTTGAAGATTTGGTGTTAAATGCTTGGGAACTGTTGACTATTTTTTATTTTATTGTTTTTTTTAACTGTTCGAGTTTTTGCTGCTATTGTTGTTGACAACATGATGGCAGAGATATTCTGTGTCTTTGTTTATTGTAGTCTTCAAGGGGCTGTCATGGGAAATTGTTCTGTACAGATAACATAACCGACAATGCATTTCTATCTTGTTGAAGTGATCAACTTAATGTGAGAGATATGATACAACTGATTTGTGGACTGCAGATGCTAGAAAGAGGGTGGGAAAGTTGTTAGTGAAATGTTTTCTCAAACCATGTGTTCTTTGTTTGGGACTTAGATTTAAGAAGACTCAAATTTAAATGGTTTATCTATAGACATGGTTTAAGTTGGAAAAGGCTTTGTTGTAGTTGATCTTTGGGAGCAAGTGTATCATGGAGATTGACAGAAGTTGTTTGTGTAATTGAATCAGCATATCTTCTTGTATAGTTGATATGGTTAAGTACAGGAGATATAATTATCATCTTATCATGTCTGGCTCTTCATCAGGTTCTTTCAGTGGTTGGGCTTCTTCAAGATGAAGTTGATCCAATGGTCTCTGTCATGAAGGTTGAGAAGGCACCTTTGGAATCATATGCTGACATTGGTGGTTTAGATGCCCAGATACAGGAAATTAAAGAAGCTGTTGAGCTTCCCCTTACTCATCCTGAACTGTATGAAGACATTGGTATCAAGCCTCCTAAGGGGGTCATTTTATATGGAGAACCTGGAACCGGGAAGACATTGCTTGCAAAGGTGTGCATTTATTTTTCTTTCTTAATAATTTTATTTGGCCACTGGGATAAACTTCCAGCTTCTCATTTCATGTTTCTCGTTCTTCCTTTCACTCTCTTTGCCTTTAAGCTATGCATGTTCCACAATTGATCAATGACAAGTAGTTGACTTCTTTTTTTTTCCCTCTCCCTGCATCTACATGCGCAAAATGAGATTTGTGTAGTTCCCTCTGATAAAATTGGAAGAGTAATAGAAATTGGAACACTATTTATTCAGAAAAAATCGCCTAACAAAACCTGGGGCTATTTTTCTCTTAATATATTATATTATATGCACCTGAAATGCAACTCTCTGCAGTTATAACTGATCTATTCCCGTGTTGCTGTATCATCTTGTAGTTTTCATTATTGTTCATGATTTTACTACACATGCACACGTGCACAAACATTTTGGTCTTAAGACAAAGCCTTGTCTGCTTTCAGGCTGTGGCAAACTCAACATCAGCAACATTCTTACGTGTTGTTGGTAGTGAATTGATACAAAAATACTTGGGAGATGGTCCAAAACTTGTGAGGGAACTTTTCCGAGTTGCTGACGATCTTTCCCCTTCTATTGTCTTCATTGATGAAATTGATGCAGTTGGTACAAAGAGGTAAGTTATTGAACTCCAACTTTAGGAATCACTGAGTGTCAAGAATGTTATGTCCTTTGTTGCTATTTTTTGTTTTGTGTTGGGGGTGTGGTAGAAGAGTTATACTTTGGATCTTATTCATAATTCTTTTTTAGCGTGCTTGTTAACATACATGTTGACAAAAGAGGCAAGTTATTGAACATCAACTTTACACCGAGAGATAAATTCATTTCTTGATTTTTTTTGGTTTTGTTTTGTCTTGTTGGGGTGGGGTTGCTGAAGAATTATATCTTGGATCTTCTTAGGATTCTTTTCCTGTACCCATGGGTTACTTGTTGATATGCTATGTAGGTACGATGCTCACTCAGGTGGAGAACGTGAAATTCAAAGGACTATGTTGGAGTTGCTGAATCAGTTAGATGGTTTTGATTCAAGAGGAGATGTAAAGGTGATTCTTGCAACCAACAGAATTGAAAGTCTTGATCCAGCTCTGTTGCGACCTGGTCGAATAGACAGGAAGATAGAATTTCCTCTCCCTGATATCAAAACTAGGAGACGTATTTTCCAGGTAGGCATGATGACTAATTTTGTGAAACCAACACTCCAATTGCTGTTTTATCTAATTCTCAGATATCCTTAATAGGCATAGCCTGCTTAGACGTATGACTAAAAGGTCTCATACTTTGTTCATGACTTGTAGATACACACATCAAGGATGACGTTAGCTGATGATGTCAACTTAGAAGAATTTGTTATGACTAAGGATGAGTTCTCTGGAGCGGATATTAAAGCAATATGTACTGAAGCTGGCTTACTTGCTTTACGAGAACGCCGTATGAAGGTTAGAAATATGTTCTATTCTATGTACAATTAATGGCCAAAACAATGTGATCCTGTCAAAATGTTATATTATGGTACAATGTTGTTGCTTGGGGTGTGTGAAGCACCAAGAATGTCTTTATTCTATGTTTCTCTTTTGTTTTATCCTTTATCTTTTTTAAGTGTTTTATTTTATTTCAGTCCATTTTATGTTTTAATTTTATCCCCTTTTTCAGGTGACGCATGCCGACTTTAAGAAGGCAAAGGATAAAGTCATGTTTAAGAAGAAAGAAGGGGTGCCAGAAGGACTGTATATGTGAAATATCATACTCAATTACCCCGTTTTCCTTCTTCCATTATGGTCGTTTTTCTTTATCTCATGTGAACAATGTTATTCGTTTGTATCGTGAATTAGAGCTCCCATATGCTGCGCAAAGTCGCTTATGGGCTGGTGCTATCAGGGATTATATATTACTGAACAATAGCTCAATATAGTTTCCTTTCAGTTTCAAAGACGCGAGAACATTTTTCATTATCCTATTGTAGAGAAAGACCATTTTCATTGGTAGTACGTGGATGATTCTCGTGTCTCTAATCAATATTTTAATTTAAGGTATTAAAAGAGCTATTAATATCTCAAGACGTTAATGAAAGATTTTAAAAAGAAAGTGTTGAAAGGAATTTGAGACTCGTGATAATAACAAACTAGAGTAGAGTATAGTACTGTTACACACGTTCAGGTTTACATCGTTTCACATCTTTAATTAAAGATTAGGTGCCAGCAGCACCTGAAGTTGCAGGTGCTCTATTCTCAGTCGCTTGAGCAGTTCTCAAAGACTTGCGCCGTGATCTCACCCAAAAGAAAAACCGGGTTATCTGAATCAAAATAATAAGCAGAAGCAAGAAAGCCCAAGTACCAACCAAGATATAGCCCAAGTTACGAATCCTGTAATAAATATGGTTCGGGGTCACCAGGCCCAAGGCCCACATGTAGGTCAGCAGCATGCACGTGACCGAAGCGATCATAAAAAACGCCAATATCCACATGATGACCCTATTCTCCAGCGGGAACCCGCTTATGATAACCAGCACAACACAGAGAGATGAGAAGAAAGAAGCCGAATTGAAGAATATGAATTTGAGAAAATCCGGCGACCAAGCATAGCCTACTACGGCGGTTCCCGCCTCGCAGAAGCCGTAGGTGGTGCAATCATAGTTGCCGGTGAGTGTATCCTGTGACCATACACCGCCCGGCGGGCTTAGAACCGAGGCGAAAGTCATGGTTGCAATAACGGTAGCCGCCACTATCAGCTGCTCGTAAATCTTCTGGATCCAGTTCTCCTGGTTTAACAGGTAGGTCTTGCAGAGGATCTCGATCCTGTCCCAACGGCAACAACCGTGTTGTTGCTGTGACCCTTGTAATGATTGAGTGGATGGTGGTGTTGAGGGAGGGCCATGTTGTCCGTTCATAACGGTATTTGCAGATGATGAACCTTGAGCTCCTGCTGCGGTTAGAATTTGTTGGATTGTATGGGTACTTATGGGATCTCCTGTTGGATCTGGCTCCAACATGTCCAGGGCCGTTAAACCCGATTTATTCGAAGCATTTAATGCTTCTGCAGTGCTCATTTCAGGCAGCGAAAGCAGGTATTTGATCGTCTGCAAACTTGTAAGAGAAAGCTTTAGCAGTCAAGTTTAAGAACGGCCATTCTGATTCATAAAATCGGTAACACATTACCTGAATTAGCCTGCGCCTCACCGCCAAATGCAGAAGAGTGTCACCCTCTCTGTCCGCAGCACACAACAATCCACCGTCTCCTCTCACCGATTCCACAATCAATTTCAATGCCTCCAGTTGGTTATACCGAACGCACACGTGCAGAACCGAACCGTCACCACTCTCATCTACACTCTCTTTAACGAAATCTGGCCTCGCACCGATCAACTCCTCAATCGCCCCCACTCTTCCCCTCATGGCGGCGAAATGCAGAGGAATCTTCCCGTCTCTGTCCCCAACCGCGCAACTCTCAGGGTTCCTCGTCAACAGAGCTTTCACCACGTCGGTGTGGCCGTTAGCGGCGGCCAGGTGGAGAGCGCATCTTCCTTGCGCGTTCGCTTCGGTTCCCAAATTGGGGTTGGTGTTGAGAAGCACCTCGCAGAACGCCACGTGTCCCTGCAACGAGGCTACGTGTAACGGGGTTTCGGTGAATGGGTAGAGGGATACCCTGTTGAGGATGAGAGGGTCCCTCTGGATCAGCGTGTTTAAGGTACTTACGCTTCCGCTCAATGATGCTTCGTAGAGTTCTCTCATTGTCTCGTCGTGTTGATTTGGATCTTCCAAAACCTCCATTAAGATAAGAGGTACTGTTGGAAAATGGAAAATCAATTCAAATTGAGTGATGTAACTAATTTTGGTGTTAGGGTGTATTTAGTTTTAGTCTCTTGATTACAATTTGATCTTCGAATATTGTTCATTGAGATAAATAATCAATGAGACTATACAAGAGAACGGTAATAACAAGGCGACCTTCAAGAGAACGGTAATAACAAGGCAACCATCCTGTTTATAAATTACTTTGTCCTTAATTTTCAGCTTTGTTTGGTTTGCATTATACTCGCCCGCCCGTGCGTTGGCGAAAATCGAAATGGAAGGAATGAGAAATGTTTTTATCTTCTTGTCTTGTTTGGTATTAGCACAAATAGAATGCCTGATGTAAAAAACTGAATTTGCATTACATTCAGCTGTTTTTGTTGACAGATAATAGAGTGAACAAGCAAAGCTTTTCAAACTTTGTGGTTAAGTTAGTTAATGACAGCTGCATAGCTGTTAGTTTGTTATGTTAGTTAGCCTTGGTGAAGCTTGTGCCACAAGCTACCATGTAAATATATATATTGAGCAATTGGCTCCAACACAAAACTTGAGAATTCATTTTCATTTCAATACAAATTTGTCATGGTATCATCGCAGCAGCTCCGCTTCGGCTGCTCTGCTCATCTTCTGGGTTCTCACTGTGCTGCCATGGATGGTTTTTACAAATTGCTTCGTGCTCAAGCATTTACAGCAACATTCCCCACCATTACCAGCATTTACACGAGGTGATCCATACCTCCTAATCACGAATTCTTTTTCTCTGTTCATAGTTTCTTTCTTCTTCCTTTGTTCTTGTTTGCTACAATGGCTGCATTTTCAATTCCTCCTCAACAAGATCCTGCTTCACCTTACTACCTACACCCGAACGAGAATCCATCACTGATCTTGGTTTCCTCCTTGCTGAACGGTGCAAATTACCACAGTTGGTCACGAGCGATGAGAATGACCTTGTTATCCAAAAAAAAACTGAAATTTGTGGATGGATCCATTGTTATGCCAGCTGCATCCTTTATTCTCTTTGGCCAATGGGAGCGATGTAATCAAATGGTACTCTCATGGTTGCTTCGGGCTGTTGAGCCTTCAATCGCACAGAGTGTGCTATGGATTGACAAGGCACATGACGTGTGGCGATAGCTTAAAGAACGGTTCGCTCAGGGTGACTTATTGCGGATTGTTGATCTTCAAGAAGAGCTTGCAACTATGAAACAAGGTGATTTGTCTGTAACTCAATTCTTTACTGACCTAAAGGTTCTTTGGGACGAATCCGATGTCTTTCGCCCTCTTCCTTTGTGCAAATGCACGGTTACCTGTGCCTGTGGTGCCTTTGATGATATCAAGAAACAA
Source organism: Nissolia schottii (assembly GCA_003254905.1). Classification (NCBI taxonomy): domain Eukaryota; kingdom Viridiplantae; phylum Streptophyta; class Magnoliopsida; order Fabales; family Fabaceae; genus Nissolia; species Nissolia schottii. Next base: position 535,307 of record QANU01099453.1, read on the forward strand.
AGAGAGGCTGACAGAGCCATCAAGTTTCTCAAAGGTCTAAATGATTCATATCATACAATGCGGTCTCAGGTCTTGATCATGGACCCGCTACCTGCCATTAACCGCATTTTCTCTCTTGTTATACAACATGAGAGACAATTGAACTATGAATGTAACTCAAAGGCTATGATGAACTTTGCCCCCACAGTGCAGCATTCTAGTTCTGTTGCAGTTGAAGCACAGAAGTCCTTCAAGGATCAGAACAAGCCCAAAAGAAATAGCAAGAAATGCACTTTCTGCGGTTATTTTGGCCATACAATTGATGAGTGCCACAAAAAGAACGGATATCCCCCTAGATATAAGCCAAAGAAAGCTGTCAATGCTGTTACTGCTGTCACTGATGAACAACCTTCATAGCAAACCGCATCTCAAACATCAGCCTTTGGTTTTACTGAACCTCAGTACCAAAGCCTCCTTGCATTGATTCAACGGCCTAGGCAACCACCACTTGCATCTCAGGTTCATTTTGCACAAGCAAATAATGCTTCTTCTCAATTTTAGCAAGGAAATTCAGGTACAGGACTTTGGATCCTTGATTCAGGGGAAACTGATCATATATGTTGTTCTAGCACTTATTTTCAGTCTTATAGAACAATTGATCCACCAATCTCTATATCTCTACCCAATGGACAAGTGGTTACAGCAAGGCATGCACGGACTGTTATGTTCAATGCTAGTTTCTATTTGACAAATGTTCTTTACCTACCTAATTTCAATTTCAACCTAATTGTTGTTTCCAAACTATGCCATAATCTGGAATGCCATCTTACTATGTTCCATGATCAATGCATCATACAGGACAACCACAGCTTGAAGAGGATTGGAATTGCTAAAGCTTCTCAAGGGCTTTACATTTTAGATTTTCCTAATGCTTGTAACTCAATAAGACATACACTTGCCTTTGTTAATAATGTTGCTGCTCATAGTGTTTCTGCAGCAAAGTTCAATCTTTGGCACTTTAGGCTTGGTCATGTACCATTTCAACTTTTGAAAGCAATACAAAATAATGATCTTGTTGTCAATATTCCTAATGCTCCTGTTATATATGAAATTTGCCATTTTGGAAAACAAAAAATGTTGCCCTATGCAGCTAGCAGTTCTGTTGCTGTTGTCCCATTTGAATTAGTGCATGTTGATATTTGGGGACCTGTGTCAGCACCTTCTATCCAAGGATATAAGTACTTCTTCACCATTGTTGATGATTATAGCAGACACACTTAGACATACTTCCTCAAATCCAAGGCTGAAGTTTCATCATCACTCAAGGGCTTCATTAGCTTTGTTGAAACACAATTCAGCACCAGAGTTCAGAAAGCAAGGTCAGACAATGGACCTGAATTTATCCTCAAAGATTTCTATCTCACCAAAGGTATTGTCCATCAAACTAGCTGCACTGAAACTCCCCAACAAAATTCCATAGTCGAAAGAAAACATCAGCATCTTTTGAATGTCACAAGATCACTACTCTTTCAAGCAAACCTGCCCCATTGTTTTTGGTCATTTGTTATTGCGCATGCTACTTTCCTTATCAACAGACTACCAAGCAAGTCCCTGCATAATTCTACACCTCATAATCTCTTGTTCTCTAAAGATCCTGATCTGTCATTTCTTAAAGTCTTTGGTTGCCTAGATTTTGCAACAACTTTGAGAGAAATAGGACAAAATTAGACAAGAGAGTTAGAAAATGCATTTTTCTAGGCTACAGGTTTGGCACAAAGGGATTCCTCCTTTTTGATATGGCTTACAGAGAGATTTTTATCAGCAGAAATGTGATCTTTTATGAAGACACATTCCCCTTTCATTCAACAGTTCCAACATCACAGGATTCTTCCTCCTGCATCATGGCCACAGGGACTGAAAATCTCCCTGATCTAACTCTTGTGACAAGGCAACACACTCCTGAAATCACCCCTGCACCCATTGCAACTGATATTCAGATTCCTACTCCCACTAGAAGGTCATCAAGGCCCAAAGCTGCTCCTGCATATTTGAGGAATTATCACTGTAATTTGATGACATGACCTCCTATTTCTCCTGCTACAGCTGCATACCCAATTCAAGATGTCCTCAGCTATGATTTGTTGGCATCATCTCATAAGCATTTCACTTTTAATGTTTCTGTTATCACTGAACCCACCATCTATTCCCAAGCTGTCAAAAATCCTTGCTGGAAAGAGGCCATGGCTGCTAAAATTGCAGCATTACAGCCAATAACACTTGGGAGCTTGTGGATTTACCTGAGGGTAAAATTCCTATAGGTTGCAAATGGGTGTATAAGGTGAAACTCAAGGCAGACGGCAACATTGAGAGATATAAAGCTAGGCTAGTAGCCAAAGGTTACAAACAAACACATGGAATTGACTACCTAGACACTTCCATCCCTATGGCTAAGATGACAAAAGTGAGGTTGTTACTTTCTCTTGCAACAATAAAAGGGTGGTTCTTACAGCAATTGGATGTCAACAATGCATTTTTGCATGGTGACTTACACGAGGAAGTGTATATGAAGCTTCCCCAAGGATTCCACAGCATCAAACCTAATTAGGTCTGCAGGTTATTGAAATCACTTTATGGCTTAAAGTAAGCTAGTAGGCAGTGGTTCTCCAAGCTTTCTGTGGCATTGATGGGTTGTGGTTATATTCAATCCCAATCCGACCACTCTCTATTCACAAAGTCCAGTGACAACTCTTTCACTGCATTACTAGTTTATGTGGATGACATCATACTAGCAGGGAATGACTTGAATGAAATCTCCTCTATGAAATCCTATCTTGATGGAAAGTTCAAGATCAAGGACTTAGGAGAGCTCAAGTATTTCCTTGGACTTGAAATTGCTCGCAGCTCCAAAGGCATTGTAATTTCTCAAAGGAAATATTGCCTTGAAATTATGACAGATGCAGGGCTTCTTGGCTGCAAGGCTGTGAGTACACTAATGGATTCATCTCAGAAAATTGCCAAGGATTCAGGAGAACCCCTCCTTGACCGTGCACCCTATAGAAGACTCATTGAGAGGCTCATATATCTCACTACCACACGCCAGATATAACATTTTCAGTCAATCAACTTGCTCAATATATGGCTGCCCCCACAGTTGTTCATATGCAAGCTGCTACAAGGGTGATCAAGTATCTAAAATCAGCTCCTGGTCTAGGTCTGTTTTTGTCTTCCAACTCTGAGATTCAGCTAAAAGCCTACAGTGATGCTGATTGGGCTGGATGTATGGATACAAGAAGATCAACCACTGGTTTTTGTGTGTATCTTGGCAATTCCCTAATTAGTTGGAAGTCTAAGAAGCAAAGCACAATTTCAAGGTCCTCTTATGAAGCAGAATATAGAGCCCTTGCTGCTATAACATATGAACTTCAATGGCTATCATATCTACTAACTGATCTTGGTGTTAGCCAGGACAACAAAGCAGCCATCTAATGTGACATCAATTCTGCCATTCAAATTGCTCGGAATCCAACTTTCCACGAGCACACCAAGCATATTGAGTTGGACTGTCACCTAGTTCGGGATAAAGTGCAAAATGGTTTCCTCAGCTTGCTTCCCATTCCCTCAAAACTACAGCTAGCTGACATGCTTACCAAGCTACTGTCTCTAAGCATTTTTCAGTTCCTGCTGTCCAAACTTGGCCTACTTGATGTTTATAATTCCTCTAAGAATCGACAGCAGCAGCATGCCAAGTTTGAGGGGGGGTGATAGAGTGAACAAGCAAAGCTTTTCAAGCTTTGTGGTTAAGTTAGTTAATGACAGCTGCATAGCTATTAGTTTGTTATGTTAGTTAGCCTTGGTGAAGCTTGTGCCCCAAGCTACCATGTAAATATATATATTGAGCAATTGGCTCCAATACAGAACTTGAGAATTCATTTTCATTTCAATACAAATTTGTCAACAGAGAACGTAGATTAGTTGTCACACTTTTAGAGCATATACAACGATTTTCTGTCTACTTCCTCTTTTTCATCCAGAAGACTAAGTGCGCCGTTTGGTTTCGTGTCAACAAGAGCTTGACACAACTCCAAGTGTCCAAGCAAAGCTGCTATGTGTAATGGGGTCTCACTGAAGGGAGAGGATGAATCTTTGCTCCTCAAGCTAACAAGATTCATTGTGTTTAAAGTACTTTCGCCACCATTTAATGATGCTTGATAGAATGCTGCTTTCATTGTGTCATCCTCTAAATTTTGAGTCAACTCCACCACCTTCATTAGAGGAAATATTGTTCTTTGATCGTCTAAATTAGCTCTTAATTATGTATTTGCTTTCTTGTTAATCTTCATTAAATATTGATCAGCATGTGATGTGATCCAAGCCTTTCTAGAAGAGAATGAATAGTAGACAATCAAAAAGGAGTTTTATTGACTTGCGTACCGACAGGGTCAGCTGACTTTGTTCCTTTCATCTCTATATCAAAGGTCAATTGTCAACTTTCCGATATTACCAACCACATAGCATGCTCTTATCAAGTGGTTCTTTTTAAAGGGCTATCAGTTGCAGCTACACAACCTAGTCCCACACCTACTCTTTTTTAAATCTTGGTTTTTGAAAATATAAATGATTCGAATATAGAAAATGCTATCAAGCATTTAGGGGTGCAGGCCCCCTTCGTTAAAACAAAGGAAAAACGAAAATGTTATCAAGTGTACTGCATAAACATAAAAAAAATTTGGAGATATATGTTGATTAACCCTTATTTTCAACATAGTCCACCTGCCTGGTTTGATACGTTTAATAAATTATCATCATAAAGGTAGAGTACAAACGCAAGTTACGCATTTTGACTCAAATACTGTGACCTACGTATTTGCTATTCTTTGTATCATCCAATAACAATGTTTTCTTTCTTTAAAAAGAATCTGGTAAACATTTTTGATCTTGTAGATTTATTCGTTTCATTTTAGAATTTCAGTGACCTGATGTTCGTTTCTCTATTGTTCATCAGCTGCTGCTTAGAGAGCACGTGTTGATGAACCAAGCGAGTCCCAGCAAAATACAACTGTAGGAGGAGGAGAAGGATAAAGGTATCATAAAACGATATGAATAGAAGGGCAGATAGACAGCATGAAAAGTAATTTACAATCTTATCAGCCAGTCATGAATCAGGGGAAAAAACTACTGGAAATCGACGGTGTCGCCATTAATGTGCATTTTTCTATACTTACTTCGGGACCACTTTTCATGTATCAATGAAATTATGATTCGTGCCTGATAAGACCACATGCTAATGGCAGACTCGCCACGTCGCATTTATTAGAACGAAAAATAGAAAAATATTATTTGTACATGTTTGGAAAACATTAATGGCACAAACACTTGGCTCCGCTTATTATCACAAAATGTTTTGCACATGTTTACCTATTATCCATTTCTTAGAAATAACATTTTGATAAACGATAAGAGAAATATAATATGATAATAAAAAATAATTCAATAAATCAATAATAGAGTAAGAATAGTACCTAGTACCAACATTACTCTTGTAAGAAGTGCAGGAATAGTACCAAGTACCAACAGAGTCATGTAAGTCGAGAACTGTTCAATAATAAATCAATAATAGAGATGAAGTTTGCAGGCTACTGTAATGCCCAGGAGGAGAAAATTGATATTTAAATAAAGAGTAACAGAAGAAGAATCTGAAGCAGATATGTAAGACTGAAAATCTAGCAAGGCGCCAGAAAAGATCCTACACATTTGACGTAGGACGGAAAAATACATCTACTGTAGAGCCGTCTATATTTTGGGATACCCTTCTCATATATATCAAAGAATCTCTCTCACAGTGAAAAAAAAAAATATGACAATAATTTACATGTTAGCTGTGTGTAAGATTAGTTTACTACTGAGAACCGTTAAAAAGGTTGTTCTCTTACACTACAAAACTTGGCTGCAGTAGTATTGGCAGCAAAAATCCTAACCTGCAATGCACACAAGTCCATTGTGAATCATGGTTATCCTTTGTGCAAATATCACATATTCAGGAATTACAATGCGCTACCACGCATTCCGAGAGTTAATAGTGGTAACAACTATACAACAATGTGCAGCATCATTTGAATGATTGTAACTATCAAAGAATCATTTCTCTCCTGAACATCATCAAGAAAAGAATTGAAATACTTAGCCAATAGCCATATTACTTCATTCATACTAAGATAGAAAAAAAGCAATTTACCTTGCCGATGGTTTTCGGGATTCTCAGGGCCCCTACTGGTACTTGGCTTGCTACTATTTGGCTGGTTCATTGCCTGATTCTACACATGTAAATGGACCTCATAAAAGTTCTTATCTTCGTGCTCAATAGAGATAAATACTTCATAAAAGTTTCAACAAAAAAAATCATATTAGAAATAACATGAAGAGTAGAGGACAAAGTACCTGCATTAGTTGAAACTGCATATGTTGGGGAGCAAAGTATTGTTGATAAGGATCAGTGAAGTTTGGGATACGTGACTGATTTGGATCAGGTGGTACAACTGAAGTGAGCATATTATTATTATCCGATTGATATGGGGCTTGCATTCTTGATGCATCAGGCGCAGGAGGAGGAACATGCGACATATGGAAAGGAGGCATAGGGAACCTTGGTCCCAAATGAGCAGCAGCCGCTGCAGTTGCCGGCGGCATAGCCGAACCTGCTAACATATTAGGAAATGGCATTACTGGTCTGTTCATTCCCATTTCCATGCCCATACCCATCCCAATCCCCATTCCCATTGCCGGTGGCATATACTGCTGGATTCCCGGAAACATCATAGGTACCATGCCACATCCCATGGACATCATCTGCGTAAGTTTCACCCTCTGCATGTGTCAGAAATCATAGTATACCACCATGAAATGTAATAAATAACTTAACGAACATGAATATGACTGTTTGTATAAGTTAGGAATACGGAGATGATGAATAAAATAATGTGAAATGCAACATCTGTGCTGTGGCGCTATCACCCTCCCTGTCACAATTAAAGGACTTCTATAAAAGAGTGCAATAGGTTATTGCATTAAATGAGATAAGCATAAATTAATCTGCCTAAACAATTTCAGACACGTAGAATATAGTATTACATGGAAATGTACATCTTTTTAACGAAAGAAATTTTAATAATCTACCTGCACTTGTAACTGCAGTGACTTCAAGTATTCAATTGCTTCATCCAGCATTGAAGCTTTGTCAGACTATGATTTCAAAACAAAAAATTAAAATTAGAAACATCAACTATGAACAGAGTAAAATCTACAATCCTGTAGATTATATCTTCTCAATAAATAAGCTGTTAAAAAATTTTAAAAGTCACTTCACCTTATTACATCGAGGTATAAGTTCTTGGAGAGCTTTCATCTTTTCATTAATTCGATCTCGACGCCTCTATAAGCAAATGCAAAGTGAAGACTTTAAATATTATAAGAAAAATGCTATTAAAGATGTGAACTCAACAATGAAGGTATATACGGACCCTCTCTGATAGATTATGGACCTCTGCAGCACGGGATCTTTTTGTGGATGTTGATTCCCGAGCTTGCTTTTTTGCCTCTGCCGATTCAAAATCAACATCCTTTTGCAG
>QANU01099453.1:543107-607924 GCA_003254905.1 Nissolia schottii
TGCTTCGGCCAATGATTTTTTAGCTAAATGCCAACGCAACCTCCACAACTAAGCCCGACCCCCTAAGCTCCCTTCATGGCATACATCCGAAAATCATCACTATAACTTTTGGGAGAAAGATGAGTGGAGTTAAGATTAAAATAAAATAATATAATATTTTTATTATATTATAGATTAATTTAAGTTTGATTATGTGTTAATTTAATTTAAAATTATTTTTTTGTTAATTTTATTGTGAGCCTATTAATTAATACTATTTTATTATACTTAAAATACAACTCTTATAATACAATTTTGTTATTTCTTTTTCTCTATATTTTTCTGTAGTCTTTGTTTTATTCTTTTATTAATTTTATCAAGATGTTTAACAAGTGGCATAATATCAAAACCTTTATGATTAAGAAGTTTAAAGTTGATGCAACTTTTAAAAGTTGTTCACACTTAAGGTTTAGGATAAAAGAATTTTTTGATGAAGCAGCGTGTTAAGATTCAATATTTTTCATGAATCTCTACTTAGGCTTTTGAAAGAGAGATTCTTTGTCACAGAAAAAATAACAATAATTTTAACTCAACAAAGCTTAATCCTGCAATTTCCATCAACGAAAGTTTTGAACCTATCCCGTGGCGGACATTAGCAGCCGAGATATGTACCGCTGTTTTGATGAATGTGATACCAAAAACACGCCGCAACCACAAAATACTTGTATGAAATGTTATAAACAGTTGATTTTTTGTTTTCTTATATAATCCACCACAACTTTTTTTTTTCTTTCAGGGAATTCTTCACCATTAATTTGAGATTTTTCTTGTCTAAATCATTATCACTAAATTTATTTTACTTTGTTCGTAATTTAAATTTTATATTTAACTAAAACCTATTTCTTTTAACCTTATTAAATTTTTCTTAATTCAAAGTTTAGAATTTATTAAACATAGTTCACGTAATCCTACTAAAATTTTCTCATTTTAAATTTCAACATTTTATTACATTTAATGTTTATAAAATGCAAAAAATAAAGCTTAAACAATATATAAAAATAAATTACCTAAAATAACTTTAATGACTAGTACAAGTACAAAACTAGTAATCTCTTCGTTTAATTAATTGTCCACTCTCAGATTAAAAATCATTAATATTTTATAAAATTACTTCTATTTAATATTTAATATTTTCAATTTTATTTTCTCTTTCTTTTAATATTCTCTTAATAAATTTATTTAATAAAATTATATAAAAAATAATTAAAATTATCTAAATTTAAAAAATAAATAATTATTTATAAAAATATAAAAATATAAATATAAATAATTATGTGAAAATGGAATGATTATAAATTAAAATTGAAGTTATATATAACCAAGACCATGCAAATATTTTTTCCACCACAACCCCTAAATGAAAAAAAAAGGTTCGAAGTTCAATGCAGCAGGGTGATGGATAATAATATGCTCACGTAAATCCACGTCACTCACTACCCTAGCACCATTCCCTAGGCAAAAACGCATACGAATGCTTAACCGCAACATCACAGAAACGGAATAAAACAACCGAGTCAACTCACTCACCTCGCTCTGACACTCCCATTCCTCAGCCTCCCGCCCCTTCCGCTTCCGATCCTCCACCGCCACTCTCTGAACCGGCTCCTCGCTGCTGCTTGAACCGCCCGGTGATGACGTCATCGTCACATCGCACGTCGTCGGGCCCCTCCCGGCAGACGCCGTCGCACCGGCGCCGCCTCTGATGCTCGCGCGACCGGCGTCTCCCTCCGTCTGCTCTGCTGAACACCTAAAAGTCTCCGAAACTCTCGGAACCGGCGTATCGCACGAATCCACCACCGTCGATTCCCTCGCCGCGGCCTTCGAGCTCGACGCCTCGGCTCTCGCATTGTACTCCGCGAAGCACGCGAAGTTCACCGGCGGCGCCTGCTCCGGCATCCTCGGCGGCGGAATCGGAGGCCGAGGAGCAACCGATCTCGGCGGCTGCCGTAGGTCCGTCGTCATCTGAGGCGCACGCGCCGGAGGAGTCTGCATGGCACTGTTACCGTTGTAGCTGTTGTTAACGGTGGGCGGCGCGTAGAGGAAATCGGCGCAGAAGCTTCGATCCAAGTGAGGATCTACGTCTTCGATCGGATAGTGAAGCCAGGTAGTCATCTCGTCTTCTTGCATAAACAGATGCTGGTTGTAGCTCTCTTCCTCCGGCCGAAACTCCCTCGCCGTGGATGGACCGGCCGGTATCTCGTCGCCGGAGTTTCTGGACGGTGGCGGTTTCCTGAGAGAGCGTTGGTTCTGCATCACGACCTGGCCGTTTTGCCACAGCAGCTCCATGACCTCGTCGTCCGCCCTGTTTCCATTATTAATTTCATCTCTCTTCTTCGTTAATTATTAATAATTGAAAAAATAATAATTAAATAAAAGAAAAGAAAAAAAAGAAGAAAGAGGTGCATGAGTGAAGAAGTGAGGAATAAATTACATGGAAGGCTTCTTTTGGCGAGAGAAGGCAGAGGGCGTTGGTGGTATAGGGTAGCCTTCGTCATCCATATTTTGGATTTCGAAATCTGGAACGCGGTGATTCATGCTGCTAATAGGGAGATGGAATCTTAGTCCTAGAAATTATAATTATAATAATTAATACAAAAGAAAAGAAGCAAAATCAAAATCAAAATCAAAATCCATCACAATAAATAAATAAATAAGTAAATATTAGAAGGGGGAAGAAGCAAAACGACGAAAACATACAGAGTTGTAACGGTAGGGGAGCATGGTGGCGAGTGAATGAACCTGCTCTTGTTGTTGTGAAGTGAAATGAAATGAATGGAGGGATAATTAGGGGGGGGGCAAGGTGGGGAATTAGTGAGTGAATATTCTATTGTGTATGCATAAATGGGGTAGCAGAGAAGAACGTGTGGTGTGGTGTGGTGTCTTGGGTGGTTGGTTGCTGGGTGGTGGCTTTTGAAGGAGAGTTACAGCCAGCCACAACAATACAATACAGAACCCACAAAAACCCAGAGAGATAAGATGTCTCTCTCCGAATAATGTGAAGCTAAAGGACGAATCCCGTTTTTGACTCTTTGCACTCTATTCACTTCTCCCTCTTTTCATATTTCTTTCTTTCTTTTTTCTTTTTTCTTTTTTAACTTTCTGTTCTTTCCTTTTAAATGTTTTGCTTGCTCCCTTTAAGAAAAAACTATAGTAACTGTTTGTCCCCTTTTTTTATTATCCATTTTGTGCCTTCCAAAACACAGAAATAAATAACCAATACAAATGGAAAGTAATAATAATAGTACTACTTTTAAGTGCTTTTTAGTCTTAAAAGACCATACTGTTGCCCAAAAATATCTTAAAGACCATACTTTTTAGGGTTAATTAAGTTTTTAGTCCCTGTAATTTGAGAAAGTTTAGTTTTAGTCCCTCTGTGTAAGTTTTAGTCCCTGAAAAATAGCAAAATTTGGTTTTAGTCCCTGTTAACGGTGGATGGGTAACGGTGCTGNTCACTTCTATATAGACACTTGACCGATTCAACCGATTCAATTAAAATAACAATAAAAATTTAATTAAAATTATAATTAAAAAGGGGTAACAAATAGTAAATTTGTAACTCTATGCGATGAATTCAACTAAATTAATAATACTAAAATGGACAATGGACAGGAAATTTACTACTTAACATTGGCAAATTTCACATATAAAAGACTACATCTTCATACTTAGGACAAACATAAAAACTCAAGTATTAGGGTTTGTCACACTTTTTTTATTAAAAAAATTCAATTTGATGCAAAACATTGAAATTCTTATTGCTTCACAAAAATGTTTTCGTCAAACGTTTAAGTGTCAGTGAAGGTGATTCGGAGTTTGATCCACATAGTACTATTATTTATGATTATAAAGAATATGTTTGAATATTAAAAGCTAAAATCCTTCTAAGTATGGGAGGGAGTTTTCCCCAAAAATAAAAGTAATCGAATACTCTCTCCATTCTCAAATAATAGTTAATATTTTCATTTTGATATTTTTATAAATAATTATTTACTTTTTAAATTTATATAACATTAATTATTTTATTTCTTATCATACCCTAATTAAATAAATTTATTTAGAGAATAATATATGAGAGAGAAAATAAGGATGAATGTATTTTAAGTATTAATTATTTTAATACGCACACATAACTGAAAACAGATAATTAATTAAGAACCAAGGGAGTAATTAACATTTTTTGAAGATGATTTAATGATAGAAGAAGAAAGACGAACACATCCTGTGTTAGAAAAACCATTATTATTTTTTATAGCATAAATGTTATTTTAACATTAAAGTTAACATAAATACTAAGTCTTTTTTTTACGATAGATCATGAGACTCATTTACATTATATGGTGTAAGTGTGAATGTGCTGTGAAGAGAAAATTTAATGTTTACATTAACTTTAATATTAAACTAACACTATTGTGTTTTATGGTTATGATCCTCTTACATCCTGCAACAATCAAGCAGTGCTAATAATTAATCTAATCCAATCTGTACCGAAGAGGGAAAGAAAATTAATCTAATCTAACAAGGATCTATGTTTTTCTGTGTTTAACTTAATTTAATACGAAGTGTAGGGATAGACGAGAACCGATTCTGCAGTGCGTGCTATGGGGCCACGAATTCTTATGCGAGGACCCACATACTTATTTGCGTCCACTTCTAGGAGTTGTTTTGTAGGCACCACCACTTCGTTGGACCGGAATGTCCTCATGTTGTCAAATATACATAGGGAATGGCGAGCTAAATATGTCAGTTAATTTAAATAATATATTTAGATTAAATAGTGAAAGATACATAGTACAAAAATGTATTTTCAATTATTATAGATTAAACATGAAGTAACTCAAGCATGGACCTTAAATTAGTTTTATTTTTTAGATCCTCACTTAGATGATGTATTTTTTTAAATAGAGGAGTAGGTTTGGTGATAAAAAATTGAGAGCACCTCATCTTATTTATAGATTCTGTGTTCAACCAATTTTGATAAGAACGTGAGTTGATTACTGAACGTTGCAGAGATAAGGGTCCATCACAAAAACACTCATTTGACATGTAAAATTATATTGAATATTTTACATTTTTTAAAAAAAGATTTAGAATATATTAAAAATTAGTAGTTTAATATTAATAAAAATATTAAAATATTATTATAAATATTTAATTTTATACATATATATATATTTTATGTTCGTATTCTGTAAAATTTTAAAATTTGTATGTCGCTTTGTTACGTGTCGTATCTCATGTTTGTGTCATTGTTGGAGTTTTTCAATTTAATTTGGTGGGAATTGTTATTTATGTATAAGAGAAATATACTCTATATTCTTTCATAAGAAAACAATTTTCATTCACATAAAAGAAATAATACACTCTATATTCTAAATTAATTCAATTTGTAGCACTACTTTTTTTCAAAGATTATCAATATCTAAACATTTTTTTACATAAAAACCAACACAAAAAATGCTAGTTAACCGTTTAAAAATTGTATTATATATCTTTTTGTACATAATTATTAAAATCGTTTTTTTAATAGGTGTAATGAGGTTGCCTTTGGTTTGAATTTTTAAAGTAAAAGATATTGATAATTAAATCTATTTGGTTTGGCTCGGTTCGATATTAAATTGTTTCTCAACCAAATTAAATATAAATCATTCTAATTAGGATTGAGTTCGTTTAATTAGGCTTATTGGGTTAAAGCACAAAAAATTAATTATATATCTTTGATATACTTAATAATGATGTAAATAAGTTTATCAAAATAATAATAATGATTATGCAAACAGAAAAAATCTTTGAAAGATAAATAAAAAGATAAAATTTACCTTATTACTAAAAAGTTAAGGGCAAAACTTCTAAAGATTACAAATAATAAAGTTAATCAAATGATCGAATTGAGTATTTAAATAATAAAGGAAATTATAAATCTTAAATTAATATTTGGCTTAATTTAATTTAATTTGTTGGTTTTTTTTAAGGTTAATTTGTTGGATCTTTAGATTCATTAGATAGATCCACTTGCACCTTTACTTTTTAAGCTTCTTAATTTTTTTTTTCACTTATTGAAAGAATCTCGTCATCAGATTCTTAGGACCAGTGACTGACATTAATAGAAAACTTTTTGCAATTTATTGTGATTGTGGGCGCTCCCCTTTAGTGGCTGATGTAGTAAATAGATCCCATTCAGCTAATGATTTGTTTACTTGAAATTAAAAATGATTAAATATAACATCACTTCAAGTAATCAAATCAGTGTATAAGTTTAAAAAATATAAGGTGAGTGTAATTGTATTAAAAGATGTTAGATAAACAGCCAAAGATGATAGATAATCATGAATCTTTTCACACTGTATTATGATAACTACATGACATTATAATTTATCATCAGGTATAATAAAATGATTACACCATCGTTGATAAGAAATGGTCACAAGTTTGATGTCCATATGAGAGCAGCTTTATGGCAGGTGACTCTTTTTTTTTTTTTTTAGATCAAAAATTACATTTCATTTATAAGGTTTAAACTTATAATCTTGTGTATATTATTTAAATCTCTTATCATTAAACTAATTCTAATGATTTTATGGTAGGTGATTGATAAGTAATAAGTAATTTTATAAACTCTTAAAAAAAACTTTAAAAAATGTTTTAATCCTGTAGAACAAGAGTTAAATCTATACTATTAATAAAATAAAAGACACTACGTTAAATACTAATTCACCCGTCATTACTAAGTAACTTTAACTTAAATTTAATTCCAAACAATGATTAAAATAAAAAAATAAATAATACATGAAAAAAAAACAACGATAAATACTAATTCAATAACAATAAATCACAATTAAAATAATGTCTAATTTTAATCACATTATAGAAAAATAAATGCTAATTATTATTATATAATAATAATTCCAACAACAAAAAATCACAATGAAAAAATTACTAATTTTAATTATATCAAAAGCCATAATTTCTAATTTTGAGATAGCAATTATTTTCGGTGATTGATAAAAAAATTCTAATAAAAATTTCTATAAATTTTTTTATAGTGATCATTGTCAAATAATATTTTGTTTACCTACTTTCACTTTTCATTTTAGTTATATTTTGAGAAATTTTTTAATTTGATAAATCCGTTAAATAAATACTTTCAACAATAAAAAAAACTACTAATTTTGATTATATCAGAAAAAATAAGATATATCAAATGAAGATGACATTTAAATTTAATAAAAATAAATATAAATTTTAAAATTAATTTTTTTTCTTTTGCTTAATGATTTGAAAGATAATAAGTGATATTGATTTATTGTTGGCGACATGTTACGATTCTATAATTATATATTTGATTTATTTTTCATAACCTATCTATATCTATATTTATTATATAAAAAATAAAATTAGCAAGAAAGGATAATGGTCTTCCATGTGGAATGGTTGATTCTATATATGATGATGTTTTTCATACTTCTAACATAATTGTGGGTTTAGTGAGATAATTTTCCTCACTTTTCTTTTTCTTTTTCGTTTTTCTTTTATCAGATCCTCAAATGCATAGATATAGCAGTAAAATATGAAAATATCACTTCGCCATCACTTTAATGTCCTATTTGTAATAATTTTCTTATCTTGTAATTTAATGTTCAAACATGTAGATATCATTTTATAAACAATTGTATGGACGAAATGCAGGGACACTTCCTTGACAAAAATAACTAGGTAGAATTATTTATCTGCTTAATATTGAAACCACTGTTTTTTTTCTTTTTATAATCACATTATTTATTCATTTTTGTTATGAAAATAGCATAATAGAAACACTAGTAGTTTTGTAAATGCACTTGCAAGAGATGTTGACAAGTGGTTTAGAAACTTCGTGTGATTTAGAATTTGATAAGTGCTTGATTAAGTTTTATAATTACATCATGCATTATTCAATTTTTTTTATTGAACTACTTGTCAAATCAATGTCTATGTTCAAGTTTTTAGCAATACGGTTTAGTTGTCGTTTGTGTTAATTATATTAAGAATAGAGGGGAGGAAAAAATTGAATGAATTTTATTTTAAGTTTGTAAATATTTACTTTAAAAATGAAAAATGTATACCCTAATAAAGTAAATTAAATATGACTTTAACTTCCATTCACTAACAATTTATCTTTACACTATCAAACAATTAAATTTTACCATATTAGCATAAATGATTGATCTTTTCTCTCATTCATGTAAGAATCATGTATTTTGATAAATCTGATTGGATGATGGTGTAAATAAATTTACCCTGCCAATGAATTAAAATTGAACTCATTAAATATATAGAACTATTAAAAACATAAGATTTTGAAGTTTTATTTTGTTAGCAACAATTTTCTACCACTTTTAACTATCAACATGATTATCTATCAATTATCATTTTATTTATATAATATATTTTGTTAATATTATTAACATGTTCAATATTTATTAAATTTATACTATGAATCATAAATAATTTAATTGTACCAACGTAAAGTTGGTTGAGATGGTAGGTACTTGACACCTTTAACTAAGAGTCTCGAGTCGAGAGACTCTTTCCTCCTTAGAGGACCACATGTTAAGTTAATTAAATTATTAATAATAGAGTCTAGATGTAGGTGATTTTATCAATAAAAAAAGTAAATTTTCTATATATTATAGATTTATGTAAATTTTAATACTAAATTTTCTATATATTATAGATTTATGTAAATTTTAATACTGCTGAACCTCTAAAAAAGTCTTGAATTACATCAACTATTATTTTAAGATAATTTTATACTTATTAACTTTATTTAGTTAAATCGCGTCCATCACACGGGTATACAAATACTAATTCACTTAAATTTTTGTTGATAAAAATTATAGTAATTGGTCATTAGATTATAAATAAGTTATTCATATGACTTTATTTATAATTAATAATCGCCCTATTATTAGCTCCTGTGTTTGTTTGGCTTGGTCGTGAGTCCTTTTGCAGGTAAAAAAAAATATTTATGTAATATATATATATATATATATATATATATATATATCAAGGAAACACGTTAGTCTCTTGAAATAGGGACAATAAAGCGTCCCTAAGTCTTAACAATAATAGACAAAATTATCTCATTTCACATTTTAGGCACATAAAATGATTTTTTAATCTTTAGAAACTATTTTATTTTTTGATATTTTAAAAAGGGACCAAAATAATTATTGTCTTTTAAAAAAAAATTGTTGTTATTGAGCACAAGTTCTTGAATATATGCTCCTAAGCAGTTTAATTATGCATAATATAATTTATATAAAGCCGTCATTAATAAAAGAAACGAAATATAAAAATATTTATTTTTTAAAAGAAATTAAAAAAATAAAAACTTAAAAGCTTTTCATAACAAAACTTAAAAGCTAAGAGAAAATACCATGTGATAATAATAGCAGAACACCTTCTCATAGATAGATAGATATTATTGTGATCAACGCGCTTTCATTATTGAGCTTATGCGTTAATATTGTCATTTAATTAAACTTGACGCATAAATAATTAATTTTTTTATTATTTAAAAATTATACGTATAAAATAATTTAATTAAATAATAATATAAAAATATATACTCAATTAATTAAATTACATAACAATTAAACTTTCCATTTTACATTACCAATGATGTTAAGAGGCGTGCATAGGCGGCACATGTGTCAATAAATGGTTGTAAGAAGAGGGACGTGGCAATGGGGCTAGCGTGCCATGTTGCCCAATTAACCAACATTAGAGCCCCTACGACTTTAATGGCAGAGCTATCTATTACTCCCTTTGCTCTTTAATGTCAATTTTTTTTTTATTTTTTAAGTTTATTTATAATTTAATATATTTAAAATAAATATATTTAAATATATTTAATTATGAATAAATTTAAAATAATAAAAATATTTAATATTAAATAATAGAAAAAAATACTATACAATTTGAAAATGCACTTCTTAATAAACATAGCCGGTGTAACGGATGCATTTGTTTTAATTTATTTGTTAATATAATTTTTTTATTAAAATAATCAATTTCATATTTTTGCATAAATTTTTAAAAAATAATCATAATCTTAAAAAATAATTGACTTTTTTTAAGTTAAATAAAATGGTTTCTTAAAAAATATATTTTCAACTTTTTGTACTTTATATCAAAAATTAATTTTTAAATCATTTTGTAAGTTGAAATAAATACATTCAATATATATTTTTAATTAATTATTTTTATAGGCTATGCTAAATAGGTGTCCTTAATCAAAATATTTCGTTGTTAGTAAAAAAATTATCATTAAAAGTTTAAGGAGTTAAATATTAAAATATTTGATTTTTTCAATTGAAAAATCATGTATGACTCGACAGTTTACACGTTTGAATTGTTCGACAACATCAATAACATAGAAAATTAGAGATTTTGATCTCTCCCTCCTCCGTTTTCTTAGCCAAATACCTGACTTTTACTGTCGAACGAAATTGAGTAGACTTTTGTCTTGTCAAATAGTCTGGTTCTTTTTTTATGCATATTCAAAGACTTATTTTTTAATTTTAATTTTAATTTTTATCTTTTATCTTTTATCGTGGTTGCTTCATTTTGATTAAACTCATCTTTCTTGTTACAAGTCATATGTGAGTGTTTATATAAGTGTTGAATAAGTCCAAAACCATATATTGACCATGATAATGTTTGAATATTTTTTCACATTTCATATATTTTATTTTAGTTATTTTTATTTAAAAATGAGAATTCCAAAAAGCATAATATAAAACATTTTAAAATAATAACAATTACATGTAAATAAATTTTAAATTAAAATGTTTGCTCTTTGTATATTAATATAAATAGGGACAAACAGGTTCAGGGGAATTAGTCTACTTTTCCTATGAGGTAAATCATATCATTTGTCCATTTGAATGAAATTAGGAGGGTTCGTTTGTCTTGGTTTTGAATGAAATACTCTTTTTATTCCCCAAAAAAAAATGTATTTCGTTCTTTAAAAAAGGTATTATTATTTTTCAAGATATTCAAACACAAATATTATGTATGTTAATAGCTTGTCGTAGAGGATTCCCATGCCTCAAATAGGGAGGCGTATGTTAATAGCTTGAGTTTTTGATAATCTTAAAAATACATATGCCTATAAGAAGGGACCTTTACGTGTCAATAATATTAAACTAATTTTATTATGATCCCTCATATGCATAAACTTATTGCCAAATGTCTTTGCCATTAAGAATATCATCTGTCACTAAGTTTATCTAAGAAATATTTTATATTTGCTTCACATTTGTTAGAGAGAGTCGTTAAATTAAGTTTCCAGTTAAGGGAAGAATGTATGACGCTTTACTGATATTTGAAATTCATTTAGGAATGTATCCATAATCGTAACACAAAAAAATCAAAAATAACTTTTTTTTTTCGCGTAAATATCATGATTTACCAGGGACATTCCAATTCATCCAACTAATTTACCTGGTACAATGCTACAATTCTTTCCTCTACTGCTGCCTTGGAGTCATTTATGAATGATCATCATTCATTGAACATCCCACATAACAATGATAACGTAAAGGGAACATGGAGAGATTTATTTATTTGTCGTGAAGATTTATTTTTTTTATAAACAACACGAATAAATTACTTTCGCCTGTGCGTGCTCACCGCAGTGCTTCCTTGGCCTTAGTACTTAGAATTGCCCCTCATCATATCATACTTTTTCTCGTATGGGTCCAATTACTGTTGGGCTTATTTTGGACATTACTTGATTAGCTCGTATGTGTTCTGGCCCATTATCAATAGCCCACTATTTCTAGGCAACGACCAAATGGATTTTGTATTCTGTGATGGTTTTGGACCGTTAGTCCAAAAAGAAAAAAAAATCAGACCAAAAAGTGATGCTAATAATTATTTGGTGAACAACCACCCCCAACCCCACCCCCCCCCCCAAAAAAAAAGTGTGGTAATACATCGATGACCTGCACATTTCTTCAAAACAATGGACTCTAAATTTTTAAACCCAATAACGTGAACTAATTAAAATGGCAAAAGTAAGGGGATCAAGTTATGCTATAATAATAACAATTGCAGCAGCGTGCGGTCATACATGTGCATGCATCGTTTCTACAATGGTGTACATATTCTTCAACATAATACATAGATGTGCTTGCACTCATCAAAGCAAATATGGAATGTATAGCAAGCAATATAACACACAGCGAAAACGGTTGAAAACCATTTTCAGATAAGTTAGTTAATAAGTCAATTAATCTATTTAGTTAGTTAGAGATAGAGGTTGAGTTAGTTAGAAATGCAGATTAGAGGTTAATTTCAATTGCCATCTTCATCTCATGATTTAGATTGTATATAAGTAGAGCTCATCCAATAGTTGAGTTGATTCATAATCACCATTGTTAGAATTTCAGTCTGCTACTTTCTCTCTGATTTTCTCAACTATGGTGAAATACACTTTTTCTCAAGCTCTGATACCATAACAAATTGCTAGCTATGAAAAGAAGTGTTATAGAAATCAGCCAAAGAGGGAAACGATTAAAACTTGAGGAATTGTGTTACAATATCTTGCACGTATATGTAAAACCATTATTTACTACAATCGTGTAGTGGTTTTTAAAGTCCAACTAGTTCAATGAATTGGCATTTTAGAAAATAAAAACTTATGACTAATATTGGTAAGATTTTGATTTAAATATTGAAATTAGAACTATTTTATGAGTTTGAAAAGATTACGTCAATTTGATGAGTGCAAGCACATCTGTATATTATGGTACAAATCATTAGTTTTCTTCACGCGGTAACTGCCGCCAAATCTGTAGTAACTAGTTGCAGCTTCCTAGAACTGCCTTCCTAGAACCGCCGCCAAATGTTAAGTGGCAACAGTCCTACTTATCAGTTGCTAAGTGGTTGTTGCTATACTCCCTTTAGGTGTAGTGTACTACCATTCAGATCAGATGATTTTACGATTTAAATCAAATTACAATTTCACGTTTTATGTTTTTATTTTATTCTTTAATTTTATATAAGATCTCAATTTTAATATTCTTATATTTGGGTGGAAGGCCGATAATTGGACGCAAACTAACCAACTTAATTTCTACTACATTAACTAATTAATTACCACAATAACTATATGAAGATCACACTAAACGCTGGCTAATAATTGGTTTGACACGAGCTAGCTCAGCATCCGTAAGAAAAATAATGTGCATACATATAAAGAATAATTAATCCCCCCAATATGATAGAATTTCACGAATTCCCTTATTATTCTAACAAATTGTTGGAAAAAGATAAGTATTTCAAAAGTTCTAGTCCCACATTGGTTAGTTCCCAAATCCTTTTAAGTGTTTATATACCTTTAGTGGTTGTTGTATTGGCAAAAGGCGTTGAGAAGGGTGTTAGGCCCATGCGCATGGGCCCAAGCCATTTGAATTCGTCAAAGTACAAATCGATGGATTTGTCCTCTTGCGCCACGATAAAGAGCGTCCCAGTCTTTTTACAAAATTATTTTTTGGACTATTGCAGCTTATCTAAGAAACAAAAAATTTTCATGTGCACCGTCCAAGAATTAATTTCCACTTACCTTGAAAAACTACAGATTTTTCCCTATAAAAACCAACCATGTTTTTGCATTTGACACACCTGCTACATTCTCTTCTTCTTCCTTTCCCTGGGCAAAATAATTCTCGCTAGTTCTGTCACCCAGATATTGATCTGGAAGGTGCTATTTTATCCTGGGGGAGTGTTCAGATTAACACCTGAATAATACTCTCGAGAACAACAAATTTGTTTTCGTGACTCAGTACGTTCTCCTCCTTGTCCTCCTGATGCTGTTATCCTCTCCATTTTCAACACAAATAGCTATTTGTAAATGTTGAAAGAAAAACTATTACAATGAAGCCAATGAATCCATTTTTATTTTTAAAAAAATGATATTTCCACATCTTTAAATGGACATAGTTAAATATGTTTTTACTTTCAATTGTGAATTTGCCTTAAAAAAATTAAAGGACAAAATATTAAATTATTTTTTAACTCTTGATTCGATCAGATGTTAAAACCTACGTCATATTTTTATGCACAAATAGCATAACTATTTTATTTATCAATTAGTTATAGATTTTATAAATTCGGCGATTTTTATGCATGGACACATGTTTCCAAATAGGAAAAAGTATTTTGAAGGAAAGAAAGATCCTCTAATTTATTAATTAACAAAAAATTCGAAAGCTTCAATTATGAAAGATATTTTCCCTCAGAACCGAATGGTCTTGGTGAACACAAAGTACTATGACCATTTTTTTTATTGTGTTTTCAATGTGTTAATCTTGTGTCAACACAATTTTTTTTCTCTATATTGTTATTAAATTCTAGCCTGGATGGAATTTCGTTTTTAATTAGTTAGTCATCTCAAATTAAATGGAACCCGATCCACAATTAAACCCTTAATTATTCTGTAAAATCCTTAATATCAAAATTAGGATTCACGCTTTAAATTATTCTTCAAATTAGTCATTTAAAAATACACATCACTAAATCTGTTCTTTATTGTCACATTTTTTTCCCCCAAAACATTATGCTCTATAATTCAGAATCACATCAATCAAGAATAACTACATTATTGAGTTGATGAAATTCGTGTCCATATTTAGAAATGATTTAAAACTTTAGTGCCATTGATATATAAAAAATGAATCGTACATATTTTTCGTACATCTTTCATTCACATAACAAGAAGCTAGATAAACAAAATTCAAGTAATAATTAAATACTAGGTATACTTTGATCTTATTTCAAATGTCCAACTGATCAATGAATCAATTAGAGTTTGTAGAACTTGTGAATGATTGAAATAAGCTTAGCAACGGTGAGGGGCTTCTCAAGGTAGTCATCTATTCCTGCTTCCACAAATTCTTGTATATTTGATTCCACTAAGCGTGCTGACACACCAGCAATTATGCTATCAATCCCCATTGATCGAAGTTCCTTTGTTGCCTAAATACAAATTGACCATATGTGCAAAAAGGGAATTTAAAAAAAATGCAGAATTCTAACTCAGATTCTCATCAAATTGTCATATATATATTCTTTTTCCTATTCTAATTACATTTAAATTTTGATACTAGAAAATTTTTACACTCATCCTGAGTTATCATATATTCTAACTTAGATGTACAATAGATGCATATAGGGGTGTATATCAGGTGAACCAACCCGACGAACTTAACAAAACTGACCAAACCTGAGTTGGGTGACCTGACAAACTCAAACCTTCGTAGAAATAACGGATGTCAGGTGTTCGAGTTTCAAACTCAATCCACCTGACAAACTNGTTATAAAAAACACAGGCAAAAAAAGTCCATAAAATAACTTAAAAAGTGTAGCTAAATACAAATGAAAGAAAAATTGGCGAATTCGCTCCATTTGACTTTAACTCAAATCATATTGGGTCTATTCTATAAAAACATTTTACTCGACCTGACAATGGGTTTGTCGAGTCGGATCAAAAACTATTTAAAATATCCCACCTGACATACACCCCTAAATGCACGAGTCAATATAATGAAATGATATTGTGAAATTATTTAACACACGCAAATGCATCAAATTTAATTACTATAGTGCATAATATATATTGTTACCTCAATGCCATTCATGATAGGCATATCCAAGTCCATGAGAATTAGGTCAAAACTTTGTCCAGAGCGGTGAATGTCTACGGCTTCTTTACCATTTTCAACCACTTGATTTTTTACCCCAACACTATTCAAAATCTTTCGATGAATCATTCTCACAATCCCGTCATCATCAACAACAAGTGCCGTTAACTGACGAGCTTCCATGACAACACTTGTTCTTCACTTCTTGACTTCTCCTTACCAAATCACACTCTTTTTCTATTGTCCTTTTTTTGTACACACAAAAAAAAACATAATTAGTAGATATTCAATAGAGATGAATTTTTGTACACTGACAAAAATAAAATTTCACATGTCAACTAAGAGAAATTTAATCGACACGACTATCCAACATGACATATTAACTCAGTTTGATTTCAATTAGTTAGCATTGTATATGGATAGAATCTAATTTCTAATAGAAAAAATTTCGTATGATCCCAAAGCGTTATGTTGCATATGCCAACTTTGCCTTGAAAGGACCGTCGCTTATAGCTGAAACATCATTCATTGCATGCACACCACGTACAAATTAAATTCTCCTATGTATTATGTGTAGTCTGAAGATATTGTAGCATGCATTGACAATGTAACACTAACCTGAATGGATAACTCTTTCTCTAAAAAGCCAATAGGAAGGAAAGATGGATAAGTGGCTATAGCTTGTACAGATCTATATGTATATATATATTCCTCCCATGTGGTTACAAAAAAAATCCAGTGGGATCCAAGGCAAAAAGGAAAAGAAAGAAACTCAAAAAATGGGTATGTGTGTGGTAAGCATCTATAGTATTGGATTCGGAGAAGGATCTAATAGGATTTGGTTCAAAATCCACAAAATCTCATAGGACTATAATTCTTTTCCCAAAAATGGGTTGATTCCCATCTTGAATAAACTTCTGAGGCATCTTTCCATTTTTGTGCAAACAAGCAGACAATATATTTCAAAGTATATTTTTTCTTGTGACATTTCCTTCCCATTTTCTTTAGCACGAAAAGCTGGCAACTTGGCCATAAATTTTTAACTTTTTTATTTTATTAAACTTTACTTTTTCTTCCTAGGCCATGTAATCGAGTCTATCTAGTATTATGGTACAATAATGCAAAGGAAAAGAAACAGGAGGCGCATATGTTCACGTGACATATGTCCCTTTTTCTATTCACAAAATTTAAAAAATAAAAATAAAAAATCATATTTAATTTTTTTACTAGGATTTTAGGCTTTTTAGTAGTGTGCCAAAATGTGTCCATTGAATGTAAATATTTTTAGATTCTTACTTCTTCTTTTTTTATCGATCTTCTCTGCATTTGATACGATTTTATCTCATAGAAGTTAGATTCTGTTGTCCCAACTTTAGTCTTCCTCACTTTTACTATGTTAGAATTACAATGATGACAAGTGAAACTCATGCCACAAATGGAATATCTTGTACATAAATGAGAGATACAAAATTATAAAATATAGTATTTTAAAAAGATTAATTAACATTTGTGTTGTTTCAAAGAAGATCGCTTTCTTAAAAATTCATTCTTTAAAACTTTACATATCCTGGCCAAATTAGAAAGTATCCATTATTTTTATTTTCTGATATATGGAGAAATGAAAATTGTTTTGGTTGAACAAAACAAGTAATAAATCAGCCGTTATATGGAGTCTTCTCGTCTCAACTTTGACGCCACCAAAATAAATAAATAAATATACATACTAAGAGGTTACCAATTTGATAGTGCGTATCTTTTTAAAAAAAAAAGTTTGTACAAAATGACTTCACCGTTTACTTTTCGTTGATCCATGATATTACGAATTATGTTATATTTCGTACATAAACATGTAATGAGAGAAAAGAACCCACTAACATTAGTGGGTGCACTATGTTTCTTTAAGCATTTTGGCTATAACTGTATAAGTTAGGCTCCATGACATTACCGAACCACGAAAGAGAAAGGTCTTTTTAGTTTACTTGTTCGTTCCTTATTTTTTTTTTAGTTTATCTTTTTTTACTTTTTAGAATTTTATAATAAAAAATAGTAAAAATAAAAAAAATCTTGTTTCCATTTTTAAATTCATATTTTATTATTTATTTTCACAAAATTTTAAAAAATAAAAAATTAATAGAAAACTAGAAATAAAATCAAGATAATCCCATGTTTGTCGATTCGGTTGGTTGGTTGTTCTCTTTTCCTCTTTTTTCTTTTCTTTTCTTTTTTATTTTTTATGGGAAAATAAGTAATAGGAAAGAATTTGGTAAGATATTTGTGTATGTGGAATGAATAGATAAAGAATTTATTTAAAAAAAAATTTACACGTTAAATGTGAAACTAATCATCATTTAAAATATTAATCTTGTCTATTTTTACAAGTATTTCTTAAGGGCATGCATGCTTGGCGCATTGTAAAAAGAGGATAATATAATTTAATACAATATGTAATGACTTTATCAATTGTATGGTGCAATTAGAGTATCATATAAGCTTATCCATCAAAATTCTCTTATACGTTAAAATGATGAATTACTTAATCCTGCTTAGGGAGATATGACAAGACTTGATTAAATTTTAATATATAACTATTTCAGTCATTTTATTTTATTTTATTAAATAAAACTAAATAAAATAATAAATAATAAAAATATTAAATAACTAATAAAAATAAAATAAATAATATTAATAAATAATTTAAAGTATAAAATAAATAAATTATGATAACTAATTAATTGATTAAATTATATAATAATATTTATTAATAAATATTTATTTTAAATAAATTATATTTAATATAAAAATAAGTATTTAGTAATAAAAGAATTCATTAATTATTACAATAAATTAATAAATCACTAATATAATATAATTATACATAATATATTTTTCAAAAAAATAATGACATATAATACATAAATATTTTATTATTATATTAAATTTAATTTTAAATAATTAATATAAATTATTATTTTTATAAATTAAAATTTTAAATAGTAGAATTAGTGAATATTGGCAATAAATATAATTATTATTAATAAATTTTTAATTTTATATTTTTATATTTAAATTTTTAATATTTTATGATTATTTTATTTTTAATCAAATATTTTTTCATAATTAAAATTATTTATAAATTAATGAAGATATAATATAACATAACACAATATCTTATATACTAACATATCAAGTACTGTATAATGTTAAAAATTTATCAAACTTTATACAATCAAACATTATCCTATCCACCAAACCAGCCATAATTTATTAAAAATTCATTTGGCAGATATGTACATCCTGCAGCGTAGTGTTTTTCTTGGAGTAAAGTTAGTTTTGATCCGGGAAGATATGCAAGATCAATTTGTTTTTCAAAATAGATGTTTACCATATACTCCTTTTCTTATTCTTAACAACAAACATTGCATCATGTATTATATATTGTTACACTAATAATAATAAAACTTCAATAATCAATTATAATTTAGTAATTCACATAAAAAAATATAATTTAGTACAAATGTAAAAATTAACTAGTTAAAGTAATGATTACTTATTTATCAAAGATTCTCTCTCTCATACATATATATATATACACACACACAATAACGAAATGCCTTCGCAAAGGGTTATGAATTAAAGGTTCAATGGTCAAAGCGGAAGGGATTCTGCTTGTTGGGTGAGCTGTGGAGGAAAATGGTCAACCAACAAGACAAGGCGAACCAAAAGAAAAGAAAAGAAAAGAAAAGAAAAGCTAAAGGATGCATGGAAACGAAGTATTACATGCAATGCAAGAGAGAATCAAAAGGAGTAATGTGCCAAGATACGGGAAAAAGTTTAGAAATGATTCCTATCCTATTAATGAAAGAGATTAAGTTTGATATAAATATTTGTGTAAAAATATTTTACATTTGTTAAACATCGTGGAGAAACAGATAAATGGGATATCAAAAATCTAGGAAAAAGATAGATAACAGAGAAATAACAATTGTTTTATCTGAATTGTTATATCTGAGATGATTTACAATAGAAGGTGAGCCTATTTATAGGCTGAAAACACAACAACCAAAAACAAATCACAATCAAATCAAATTAAACATAATGTATATCAAATCAAATCAAATATAATATATATTATTCTTAACAGTTTTCAATCACATTTTATTATACGAGTGACTCTTAGAATAGTTATTGTAAAAATAAATGTTCTTATGATATAATAACACATAATTAAATGATGATATAAATATGTTTAGAGTTTTAACAAATTTTTGAGATTTAATTTTAGCTTTTCATAAAATTTTTTGAGTTTTAGTCCATAAATATAAAAAATTACTTTCACTTTTAGTTTTTACAGATAGAAATTTTTTGATAACTGGTGAATTAATTAATAGAGTACCATATTGACAATATAATGTGGCAACTCATAAGTCTACGTGTTATGACACCTAAAATTAAATAAATAAAATTAAAAAAAAAAAAGAGAGATTTTATTAGTCGTTCCCTTATGTTGTGTGTGATACTAAGGATAAGATAGAGAGACAAAGACATGAAGACATAAAATTATTATATTTTTTTATATTTTATTAAAGTTAAAATAAAGATCAAGGACGAATGTATGTCTAATGTTGCGGGGGCACATGCCCCACTCAAATTTAAAAATTTCTCATACTATATACGTTTGTGTATTTTTGTCCCCATATTTTATTTAGCTTGACCCCACATTAAAATAAAAATAAGTTATTAAAAGAGGTCAACTCACTTATTAGAAATATATATCATTTTTAATTTGTC
Source organism: Nissolia schottii (assembly GCA_003254905.1). NCBI lineage: Eukaryota > Viridiplantae > Streptophyta > Magnoliopsida > Fabales > Fabaceae > Nissolia > Nissolia schottii. The sequence continues at coordinate 563,621 of QANU01099453.1, forward strand.
CCCAATAAAAAAAATTCTCAGATCTATCATTGACAAAAATGACATAAAATTTTTGTTTAGGAAACACAAAATTAAGGTTTGGAGAGATAATTTATTTTTTTTACTTTATCTTTGTATCTTTGTCCCCCTATATATCTGGCTCTAATACCAAACATAATATTAATTAATAATAATGGTTCCAAGGTGGTCGATGATGTGACCCACTATCTCGAGGGAGCCATGGGCAACCTCGATATCCTTGTTGTAAGTTTGGCCTTCAAATAAATAATTAATTAGATCGAAGGGACATAAAAAAAATATTACAAATCCTAACTCTTTATTATTAGTTTGTATTTTGGTTAACAAAACAAAGAAACCCTATTCATTATTAGTGTATACATGTAACAAATATATTAGCAAGCCGTGTTATTTCCACTGCTTAAAAAGCATAGACATTTTATCATATATTTTTTATAATATATGACTCACTTTTAATAAAGTGAGTTACATGATGTGTTATAAAAAGAATGATAATATATCTATACTTCAAATTTTTTGATTGATCTATCACCATATATCTTGAGGTTCGCTTCGACGAGATGCACAAATTTTAATGATGTCGCCACCAATTTATTCATATAAGATAAAAGCTTTATTTATAGATGATAGTGTGAGATTGTTGGGAGAGAAAATCAAATTTAAATAAGAGATGTGATGAGATGAAATCAATTTTGAAATTAAAAAAAAAAAGATGAGATAAGATAAAATTTGTTAATTTTTGAAAATTAAAGAAAAGATAGGATAGAGAAAGATAAGAAAACAATTAAATTTAAATAATTTTAAATCTTTATTTTTTTATTAAATTTTTTTTACCTTAACTAAAAATTTGGGCACTAAAATGTGCCAAATACCATTTGTTGCCTATTGGCAGCCGGATAAAAGGTAAAAATTAAGAGGAAGAGAGAGGAGAAAACACCGGTAAAGTTCATGCACATGGCAACATCCAAAATAGTACAGCGAAGCAAACCAAATATATATAGATGTCTATATTAATTTTCATTCTTTCATTTTTATTTTTTGAAAGAAGTTCTCATTATGTGGCCCCCTCGGTATCTGCCTCTTTCCAACCGGCCAGGCCCCCTCTAATATTCATCGATCAATTTAATAAGAGCACTCTCTTGAGGGTGAGGGTTTTGTTTCCCCTCTTCCTTCTGATTTTGTGTAATATTGATATCTACATCACAATAAAGAAGATATCTATGTTTAACTGCTACTAAATGTCCATTTTTTTCCCTTCCATTTTTTATCTTTCACTACAAGAAAAATGCTCATTACCGTCAAATTTATCGTCGAATTTTTTTATATTATCGTCAACTTTTTTGCTTTTCATCGGACTTACCGTCAGCAAATGTCCCGACAGTAATAGCTTCGATGGTAACTTATTACCGTCGGATACATATAGCCGACGGTAATTAGCGTCGGTGACCATCGACTGTAATGGCGGTCCAAGGACGGTTCAGATTGAACCATTTGTCGGACAAAATCGACGGTAATGATATTAATATTTTATTCCGTATACCATCAGTTAATTCAGATGGAAATTTGATGATATATGTACACCATGTGTTCAAATTACTGTCGAAATATCACTGCAGGAATTTTCGGACAGTAAAGATAATTAATTTTTAAAAAATTAATTATTATTTATTTTTATTATTATTCCAAATATTAAATTATTGTTTAATGTAATAAATTATATATTTATTAATATAATTATTTAATCTAAGAAAAATCTATTGGATCAAATGACTAAGACAAACAAAAAATAATAAATCCCTATATCGATAATACACATTCCAGTTAATTAACCCTAATTCTAATGCCATTATATATAAGACAGTTACCATTATAATATAATTAACAAGTTCATTAACATACCAGAAAGGATAAATCTTAAGGGTAAACCCTAAATCTTAACCTGTAAAATATTATCCTCAATGATTTTTGTCGGTTGCCTTCTTAAATGAGAGTAAGAGCTCTCTACATTATTACAAAATAGTATGATCCAAACAATGTTATTAGAAGACATCTTCAACCCTATTAAGTTAATCAATACCTAAAAGGGAATCCATTTGGCTCTAAAACAAAGTAAACAAGAATTTGAATATAAGAAGCAAACATGACCTTTCTTATAATAAATGTCAACTGATTGTCAGTGGACAATAATAACATAATCAGAAAGAAAAGTGCACAAAGGAAGATTTCAGAACCACCAGAATGCATTTCTAGAAGATATGCAACCCCAAAGAAAAATCCATAAAGCAAAATGTACTCAGAATGCAAGTCCTCTACCACTAGAATTCGAATCAACATAACATATTTCCTTTTCCATATTTAAAAGCTCTCTGAATTGAAAGTTTATTCAATTAATGCACCCTCATCCAACACTATGAGGCTTGTCCAAATATTTTTCTGCACACAGGAAAAGGGAGAGGAAAAGAAACGTTCTATGTCAAATAAAGCAAATATAGAGCTCTATATAATGCATATGATATTGTAGAGACGGAAATAGGAGGGCAACTACATATTGTGAGACTCTAAAAATAGAGCTCTATAAGTATAACCCAAGCAAGCAAGCTGTGTATACACAAAGATAGAACACTTACATGATTGTTGGGTCACCAAACGTGTTTGCCATACCATCTTCTTCTTCTTTTAGGTATTCTTCATCTTCCTCTTCTTCGGTCACTTTTGATGACATCTTGCTGCTCCCATGGTTGGAGAGGAGAGAGGAAAGGAAAGGAGAGAAGAGGACAATAGAAGAGAAAGAAGAAATGAGTGAAATGGTGGGGTGGGAGAGTGAAATTCGACTAAGTACATTTTTAGAACATTACCGTCAGACATTTCTGACATAACTGGAAATAGCCCTACTATAATCGCTTTATCGAAACGCATCGTTTAATTTAAATGATTACCGACGGTTTTGTGTCAAATATTTCAACGGTACGAAAAAAGTGGCACGAAAATTTTGGCAATTTTTAACTTTCGTTATCGTTGTATATTTCCGACGGTAAAGCATCCTGCGCAAGTCATATTAGCTCGGGCGAGATGCCGAACAGAATCTCAACTTTGCTCTTTGTTTTGTTAGTTTCACGCGAGACAACGAACATCTCGTTTGAGTAGGGTTGGGCTTTATGTGAGTTGTGATTTTCCAATTGATCAATTCATGAAAATAACGATCTTGAAATTTATGATTACCACACTATAAACAAGGTTAAGAATAAGAAACACATACCCGAATCCATATCGTGATTGAATGGAGTTAACGAATTCTTTTCCCCTCTCTTCCTTTATCCCTTCAACCCCTTCTGATGGTAAGAAGAGCGTTTTCTATGGTAGACCTCAAACCCTAATGATTTCTGAATTCTTTGGAATCCTTGAACCCCGTTTTTCTTTGAGTAACACCATCTTATTTATAAGGGAGAGGAGAAGGTTGGTTTTACCGAAATACCCCCCACTAACTCTATCATCTTTTATATGATTACTTGACATCATCTTAATCCCCTTTTTATTAGAGTTAACACTACTATTAGTTACATGGACCATATTATCATGAGATTATAAAATAATCTTACACTTTAGGGTTAGAGTTGTTATCGTCAGTTTTTTGCTGACAGTAGTATGCAACACCATTTAGCAATTAGGGTTTAGGGTCAGTATCGTCAGAAATATCCGACGATAACATTACCTCCTCCTCTTATACCACTACTAGTTCCCAACTTTTTTTTCGTATCTGTCATTCACTATCTTAGTTTAAATATTTTTCCATTGCTATGTTTTGTTGTCTTCTTGAGTACCATAAACTCAAATGGGTATGGATTGGTCACAGAATTTCTATTTATACAAGATGGTTATCTTGACTAGCCTGTAAATGGAAATTCTGGTGATCAATTCATTTATAGGGCAGTCAAGATAGCCACATTATATTAATGAAAATTCCGGTGACCAATCCGTACCCATTTGAGTATATGGTATTAAAGAGGACAAACAAAACATGCATAACAATGACAAAATATTAAACTAAGACAGTGAGTGATAGATACAAAAAGAAGTTGGTAAATGGTAACTAATAGTAGTATGTAAGGAAGAGTAAATGCAGAGTGAAATGATGATAATAAACAATGATAATTAACAACACAGATTAGTGTATTTACAAATGGCGACGGTGGCTACCTCCGATGGCGGTGTCAGTGCTGGCAGTGGCGTCGATGAAACACCACCGGTGAAACGTGTAACAAAACAATTATAGATAGGGAGGGATAGAGAGTTGGAGGAGCTCTATATATAGAACCATTACTGTCAGATAATACTGACGGTAAATAAATTGCAACACCGGGAAATGTGTGCACGGGAAAACGTGTGTATGGGAAAATGTAGGCATGGGAAAAAGTTTGAGATTGTTACCGTCGGCTTTTTTCGACAGTAATTGATTCAATGTTTCAACCGGTAGAAAAACATGTGTCTCTTCACATTCGAACCCTATTATCGTCGGATGTATCTGACGGTAACAAAATGAATGTCACGTGCGTGGTGGTCACGTGCGTCCCTTAGATTTCGAGCCAATTATCATCAGACTTGTCTGATAGTAAGTTTTTCGCCTAACGCTGCACCACTTGGCACCAATTATTACCGTCGGTTTTTCTGTCAAGGTTTAGTGTCCGACAGTAATCGTGACCAAAATTTACTTGGTTCGCCTTCAAAACTTTTTTTTGTCAGTGTTTTTTGTGTTTTTCGACGGCATTGCCATCAATACCGTTGGAAAAAAAATCCGATGGTAAAGTTCCAACGATAATCACCTTGTTTCTAGTAGTGTTTATAGTTTAGCCGTTTCTTAATATCCTAATAGTAGTTTTAAGATAAGCAAACCACCGCCGCAAGTATTATTGATAGTCATTTTATTCGGTGTTTGTATACACAACACAAGACCTTATCGAGCGAATCCCAACAGGGAGCCAAAAAGACAAGATGTAATAGAACGAACTTGCTTGCATAAGTAATTCTTATCGAATACTTACAACTTACATTATTTGCTAGATTATTTTCACTCACAAGAAGTAAATATATGTATTTATTTGAGGTTGTTGATCTTATCAAGAATTGAAGCAAGCTTGGCAATTGTCAAGGGTTTCTCTTGATAGTCATCCAAACCGGCTTCCACAAATTCTCTTATTTCTTCTTCCATACAGCGAGATGACACACCAACAATCGTGCTGCAAATACCCATTGACCGAAGTCTCTTTGTTGCCTATATATTATTCAAAATTATATATTTAAAAGCATCAATAATAATAAGAGCATCTTGTCATAATTAATACACATGGATAACTTTAGAAATGTCTTCATCCCATCATTAGTCTTTTCACAACTTTCCTCCTTACATATCAATATGAAAAGTAGTTTAATGATTGTAATGCATTGTCCATGTGTAAAAGAATTTTTTATAGATATTAAATCATTTTTGTTAAAGAATTTTTGATAGATATTAAATCATGTTTTGTTAAATGAGTAAAAGTGGTTAACTAACTTTCATGACTACAAGCAAAAGTGTTAAAACATAATTTAGTATTGGTGTAAAATTCTTTTATATTATTAGTGCACTGCAATTAAACACGTATGATTAATGATTCAAATTTAGAAAAAACAGTGGTCTAAACTTCTTAGTCCATAATTATAGGAGACTACCTTATATTTATTGACATTATAAAGAGTTTTACACTGTCATCTAATCACGTGTTGTTATGTAAAAGACTTTTAAAATAGTAAAGGTAAAAAAAAACTTAATCGATTTTGCTTATGTAATAACACACAAAATACTTTTACATTGTCAATGAATACTAATTAATCTCTCATTATATACCACAATAAATTTTAAATAGGAAAGAAATATATAAATGAAAAATTAATATAAGTAGGTACCTCAATGCCATTCATGACAGGCATATCCATGTCCATAAGAATTAGGTCAAAGGTTTGTCCATAGCAATGGATGTCCACGGCTTCTTTGCCATTTCCCACAACCAGGCATTCCACTCCAACACTCTTCAACAGCTTTTGATGAATCATTCTGTTCAGTTTATTGTCATCCACAACTAGTGCTGTCAATTGGCTGCCTTCCATAACTAGCTAGTACTTGTTCACCTCTCTCCTACCTACGTACCTGCTTGTTGCACAATTAGAAAATTACATAAATAAATAAAAAAAACCCGTTAATTTAGGTTTCCTCTGTAAAAATATATATTATGGACAAGACTTAAAGGATCAAATTCTTTATATTGATTCTTATCTAACAAATCAAATATTGACTTTTTTTTAGATGACAATGAAATTTCATTGAATGAATGCTACCTGAATTAGGGAAACAAATACATCAATTCTAAACACTGTTGGGATAAAAACATAACTCAACAAACATGAGAAGATCTTGTGAAAAAAAATTACTGGATTTTTTTTTATATTGATATATGTGACATTTCTTTTTTTAAAATGAGTAACTTAAAAGTTAAAGTGTGTGCTTTTCTAAAAACAAGTTTGATTTGAAAACTAGATGAAGTATGGATAAGAAAATTGATTTAAGGTTTTTTTTCTTCTTCATATATCTAGCACTACTAACCTGCAAGGCTAATCTTTCTCCAGATTCTGAGAGAAACTAGAGGCCAATATTATGAGTAGGATGGGGAAGAATGTATTGAACTGAAGATATGGAGGACTATACCCATATATAGCCTTTTATATATATATATATATATATCCTTTATATATATGTGCTTTGAGTAATGCGTGACACAAGATTGAAAAGAAAGGACAAAGAAGGAAGTTTGGATGTGCGTAAGCATCAACATTGAAATTGTGGAAGTGTCTTTTGGATTTTGTTCAAAATCTCAAAAATCTTAGGGAGAGTGATTTTTACCATAAACGGTGACGATTCCTATCTTGAACAAATTTGTGGGGCATATTTTTTCTATTTCTTGCTAGGCAAGAAGACAGTAAATATTTCCAACTATATTTTTTTGGATCCTTTCGTTATTTGCCTCTCGTTTTCTTCTCTTTGGCACGAAAAACGAATGAGCCAGCCAAACATGCAACTTGTTCATTTCTTTCTTCCATCGAGTGCATGAGTACCTTACCACGCAAGGAAGGACGAACACATGCAATATGTCGACAGAAAAAATACGGGCGAGGTAATGCTGATCATTTAAAACGTAAGTATGCGTCACTTTAGTTTATAAAATTTAAAAGACTTTTTATCCTTAAAAAACTTTATGTTGTAAGTTAAACTAGTAATTCAATTCATTATTATTACTTTGTTGTTACATTTTTTATGATTTGCCATATTGAATATTAAATGAGACTGTGACAACAACTTGGGTTGTAAGCAAATTGTGGTTGCGTAGCACCTGAAATTGCAATTGAGATTGTAAAAGCATCCATGATTGTAAATGAAGTCGTGATATCAAATGAGTTTTGTCATCTCAAGTATTGTCACAACCACATTTTCAACCTCAAATGGTACAACAATCTCATTCGCTGATTTAGTTCTTGTTACAATCCCATAAAAACATAAATAATAATGATTTGAAGGACTAACTTAACCCATAACAATTTCAAGGATCAAAAAAATCAATTTTTAAATATTAGGGATCAAAGCAACTTACGCTTACATTTTCAATGACCAAAATAGGCATTGCACGAAGAAAAAAATATACTTATGTATATTAAGGGTGTGTTTGGATAGGGATTAAAGTTACGTAAAATTGATTAATGAGTCAAATTACTCACAAATTAAATTCACGTAACTCTTACTTCTATCCTCCAACTAAACATTCTTTAGAAAGAGCTTTTTATTCCTTACACTTGAATCTTAGCTACAAACAAAACACTTAAAAAAGTAAGAAGAGAGAATAAACAATGCAAAAACTAAAAGGTTAAAAAGCTTCATGTAGAAAGAAAATTCTTGCTTTAGTTGGAGGCCACTTCTGGTGTATGGTGCATCAAGTGAAATAGAAGTGACTTATCGTGTAGTATGCATTGATTTAAATAATTGAATTTCTATTCACAGTTGAGACTACTATGGAGAACCGATACTACTTTCTTAGATAGAAGTAATTTAATTTTATCTGTAACTCTCCAAAAAAAATTTCAACTAATTTAAGATCACAAACACAAATTATAGGCAAATTTATAATACATTTAATCACATTTTTAAATTTAAGAACTAACTGAATTTTTATTAGTGTGATACCCAAAAAAAATTCAATTAATTACTGCATCACGTTGATAAATTAATTGAAATTTATCTACAATATCCTGAAATTATATGAAGTTTTTTAAGGTCTCATATAAATAAGACCGAATCACTTAAAAATGATTGTACTAGTATTTTTTGATCGAAATGATTGTACTAGTATAGTGCATAGGTAATATTAATCATCTATAGAAATCAATGATTTGGATCAATAAAGAGAATCAGTCGATGGACCACTCTCTATTTTTTTTTTTTCACTTTTCTTTTGTTTTCTTAACGCACCACATATATACCATAGTTAACTTGGCACACCAAAAACATTGGCCACAGTTGTAGGATACAAAATATCTCTTGTCCATATAACTTCATTTAGAAGGACGAGAATAATGGATTACGTGGTGTTTGCATACTTCTATTGGAATCACAGGTAATGCTACGTACTACTTACTATGTAGTGCTTATAAATGGCATTAGATTCTCATTTCATCTTTTCATTACTCTATGTACAGCATGCATCTCTTTAAAGTGAGCTGTTTCCCTTTTTCCTTGTTTCCTTGTTTTTTGAATATCAGGATGGATAAGTGAACGGAGTATAAAATAAAATAAAATAAACAAATAAGTGAAATATATGTGTGTGTGTGTGTGTCTTCTTAGTGTAAATTAATTATACTTCTTTCATTTGCCACAATCTAAGATTTCAGAATATTTGTTTAGTTCACATCTCAACCTAGTATCAATTTTCGTTTAATAATGTCATATGTATTAATGATCACATGTAATTTTAATAAAGAGAATATTATTCTTCATATAGTGTTGTATCACTTGCTGGCTTGTTGTACAATTTTTTTTTCTTTTTCTTTTTAAAATATCAGTTCTTTTTATAAAATTGTTAATACGCCTTAAACTCAAATTTATTCACCCAGTCTTCTCATCGATGCATTCTACTTTTTGCTGATATTTGCGCCGGTGTAGAGACTTTGTAAGGAAAGTGACGTTTACTTAGATGTGGAGGCATTACTATTTTTATTTTTTGGTCCTCCTGAAAGATCACAAGTAATGTCTGATTATTAGTGTACTAACTAACTATATTAAATTAGAAGACAGGAAGATGAAGAATGAGACCGTTGCCCCCTCATTCATAGAATGATTAGGACCTAGAAACATGTATGAACCTGTTCGGTTCTGTTCAGAAATGATAACGATTTTTGAAACCCACAGGCAATGGCAACATGGAAACAATGAAATTAAGCGGGTATCAAACATGGACTCATGAAAAAAATGAGACAAGTCATTGTAAAGATTATCATGGTTATAATTTTTATATTAATTTTGAGTTTAATAAACTATAACAAATTTCTTTTTGTTCCTTGCACTAGCATATAAATCTCAATACTAGTGAAATTGATTAATCAAGTTCCTCTAAGCTTTTTCTCTCACCCAAAACCATTTAAGAAGGGGGCGAAATTATTTACCATTCAACAAACCTTGTAATATGTTAGTCTATAATAGTTTAAATGTCTGAATGGAAATTTTAAATAACTAGACAAAAAAATTAAAAACAGAATCACCAAATAAATTAACAAGCAAACTTTCAGGCTTCCGGAAAGCAGACTCGGTTGAATTTTTCTTCGGGCCGAACCTAACACAAGCCATATTTATCTTGTATGCCCAACTACACGCATTTCCGCGCCGTAGACATGTTTTGCATTTCCTGTTAGCGATTGCTGTATGGTTTATCCTTGTGCTTTCCGGTTTCGTTGGGCCAAAAACTTACGTCGTCTTAAGGCAGGTTCGTGACTCCGACCAAGAAAAAAAATAACAGGAAAAAATCCATCCTTTGAAGCAACAAGAATAACTTGAAGGAAAGCTCCCAAAAACCTTTATACGGTTATACCTAAATCCAAAATATTCAAGTAACTGAACCAATAAGGCCATTTAATACAATCAATGTTTTCTCAATGTAGATTACAATTTGCGCACTGTAATTCCACCACCAGCACTCTCCAAATTCCAACAAACGTTGGCAGGGAAAAAGGAAAGACCAAAAACTATATTTATAGACCAAAGGTGAGGAAGAAAAAAAAAACAATGGAAAATACACAAAATACATGGCACGCAAATATACAAAATACACAACAAAGAATAAGACAACACCCAAAACCCACAAATGTACTTCTCAATGAACCAGCTAATCATGAGTGGCATCAATTGCTTTGCCTGTCCTGGCCTGTGAGATTCGGTTAGCGTAAATGGTGACCAACTTCAACTGTGTGCTGTTTAGCCCTTCTAAATATGGCAAGAATGTTTTCCCAAGCATGATATAAATATCCACGAGACAGAATACAACAGTCTGTAACCATACAACATTTAAAAAAAATTGAGATTAATGAAAGACTGTGTGTGTGTAAAGGGAAAAACGACATGTGAAAACAAGCCAACAGCTTTCAGCAATAGAAATAATACCACAATCCTCTTGTTCAAATAAAATATCTTTAAATAGAGCCAGTCACATGTATCATCCTTTTAGTAGTGTATGTTATTAGTTAATCACTTAAGACAACAAAAGTGATTAGCTAATAACATACACTAAAAGGATATGATTTGTCCACATTATAGGAAGGTGCAAAGCAAGTTTGGGTTGGCTCAGATACACCAAAGCATCAACATCAATATACAAGGCATTTTACACACAGAAAGGACAACTTCCTAGCAAGTTGATGCACTTGAATGGTTTGTCATAATGGGGAGGAAATGAAATGGAATAATTCCAATCTTCACATAGCTTTGGTACGGCAAAATTATGCGGGAATAACAAACATCATTTTTTTTGTGGTGACAATATCATCCTTGGCATTGGTGGTATAGTTGTCGGCCTTGTGGCAGCAACGAGGACAAATGTGGAATCAGCATCAGTGGTAGCTGTAAGTTGACTGGGAGAAGTAGTGATAATCAGGTGGTAAGGAGGGCCCAATAGTGGAGTTGCAGTGATGGCGGCTATGGCAGGGATGGTGGGATGTAGTGGCAATGGGCAAGGGGGTAGGTGGTTGTGGGATTCAATCACTTAAAATAAGACAATATCTTGAGACCATTGCTTTTTAACCCAAAATACTTTTATTACTAATGTTGGAACATAATTTTAAGGTACCAAATAGGTCTCAAGCATCTAATCTCTGGTTGTCGGATAAATGTTATAACTACACACACCACTTTCCAGTGTTCTTTGACTAATTGATAAGGAATTTTTTACCACCACCAATTTTTATTAGATGTACGCAGTGGAGAACCAAAAATTACTTCAAAAAAAAGACCTAAGTACCTTGCGAACATCTGCACTCTGGTTTCCAAAAGCTTCAAAAAGAGCAGGAAGAAATGAGGGTAACTGAGCCATCAGTTCCTCCTGAGAGAGCCGGCCCACAAGCTGAACAAAGGAATTATACAATGTTTAACAAAATAATATCCATAATAATGCATATTTAATTCTTGCATTTGAATGTATCACTCCTTGTGAAACAAGGTATGGTGATACCAACAAGGGATATGATAAAGCTGGGTTACATAAACAAATTATAAAACAAGAAAAAGGAATGACCTGTTAAGCATGTGCTGATGATATGAAATCCTACTCTTATTACCTAATCACTATCAATAAATGATTTATGCTATTTCCGAGTAAGAAGAATCAAAACAGTATTCAATCATACTATACAATTTCCATTTAGAAAAAGGAATCGGGGAAGTGAGGACTGTTTCCTAACGATGAGCAAGAGGAACCCAAGCTGTAACCATGATTTAAAATAATAGCAGGGCAATCACAGGATAAGTTTTATATGGACTACAGGCATATTATAGGTATAGGTCTATATAGGATATGGCACAATAATACGCCCCCAAATTTTGAAACATCACTTCATAGGGCATTTCTTTCCAAAATGGGGGAAAAAAAGGTTGTTTAAGACAAACCTTTGTCAAGCAATTTATACAGGTGACAAGAGTTTTCTCATCCTCAGTAACCAGTAAAGGGACAATAACCTGAAACAGTTTAAATTTATAGCATCAGCTTTTTTACAAAGAAAAATCCTGCCTCCATTTTCTCAATCATTTTATAGCAAGTAAGGCGCGACACAATGAGGAAAAATCAAGAAATACATACACTTAGACATCTGAATGGATCATACTGAGATAAAACAATGTTCAGGCAGTGCTCTGCTTCATTTGAGACCTAAATAACGGATGAAAAGTCTGAGACTATGAAAAGATAGCAACTATAGAAAGACAAACTAGAACAGGATAAATTGCTTACTTTAGGAATAATATCTTTTGTTACATGAAGCAGCTTTTCAATTACAATCTCAACTGAGTTCTCCATCGCATCTTTCTGTAAATTTTTTAATAAATATATACATAACGACTTAATTGTAAGTCTAGGAAAAGGGTGCACAGTTGCAAGCACCAAGTCTGATATGACTACGAAGATAATCCATCAAAAAAAATGACGCAGAGAAGTAAGAACCTGGTTTTTAAGCATTTCATCGATCAACGAAAGAGAAAGCTCTCTGATTGAGGAATCCGAATCATCAAGCACCTCAAGAACAACTGTCAAAATCTGATTGAAGTACTGCAAGTACAACATAAAACTATATTATATATAGAAGAAATTACTGTGGAAACCCAACTAGGAAGATCTAAAAATTAACAGGTGTAAATAATATTTAGAAATTAGAAAAGGAAGTTAAACAGCAAAATATTAATATATTGTTGGAGAATATCTTTAGATTATTAGATTATATTAGCTAAGTTGCAGGACGAAATATATTAGCAATAAATTAGGATATTCTGGACAATTATTAATTAGTTTTATAGTCTTTCTCTATTAGCAGACAAATCCCTACAATTATGCCAGTAATATCTCATCACTGTTAATACATATAAGATTGCCTGGCCATATGAAGGCTACAGCTTCAGCATCCTTTATCTAAACTATAAACAAATATTAACACTATCAAATGAAAATCATCAGAATCACAATAAGAAACCATATTTGTATGATTATGAAGTTCAATGGATTATTTTTTCCATTCCAATAAAGATTGCATTTGATAATGACCATTATAAAAAATTGGGGCACAAAGAGAGACAATATCAAGTCAAGCATACCTTGGTCCAAACAGAATGATCATTGGTTATAGATGCGTCAACTAACTGTTGAAGTGCAGTCCGCTTACTTGAAACAAGGCTACCATCAACCCCACTGCATATCTACATAAGACAAGAACTGTATGTTTTCAGTTCTGAGATAATCTAAGATATTCTAAGATATAACTCTAAAGGCAAACCTAAAGAATAGTCAGTCCCAAGTGCAAAGATCACATAAAGCTGTCTCCACTCTCCACTAGCAGCCACTCCTCTTTACATCATATGACCTGGCAACTTTGTAATAAGGATTGATTCTAAACAGTTTTGAGCTTTCCCTGACACCTTAGAAAACTATCTTGCAACTCATTATTGAGGTCTTAGGAAAGGTGAGGATTAAAAAATTGCGGAAAGGTCCCTTTTGCACAATGCTTGGTGCCACTAGTTCCAGAATAATGCTAGAGTTTTAAAGAATGGTTCCAACCATTATTTCTCCTTACTAAATCATGTTACTGGTCTGCTTGTGGGTAACCTAATGACTTTTAGGAGTTTCCGTTATTATTTTGCAAAGGGATTGAAGTGATTTTTTGGGTTGATTATCTTTTTTCTTCCTAGTTTTTCTGCTGATTTGCTGTTCTTGGAGAATTTTTAATTCCCTCTTATTACTCTCACAACCTCGCTCTCTCTCTAGCAGAATCCTGTTTTCTTATTTTTCAAATAGTAAAATTAGAAAGATCACTCAACTTCTAGTAGCTGCATAACTCACCATATGAAGAATCTGAGGAATGCTGGGTCCTGTGTCGTTCCCAGAGTTAATCTTTACAGCTTCAGCTGAGTGATGGTTGAGTTCCAATTCAGAAGAATGTTCTTTGTCATATATGTAGCCTTCACCAACATTTAAATGCTCTGATGACATCAAACCATTAACATCTAAACGGGGAGTTGAAAGACCCTCAAAGTTCATGCTACTGTCCACATGTCCAAGTTGGCTAGTTTGAGAGACAAAGCTTTGACCCATTGGATTTACTCCATAAGCAAGATCTTTAGTTTTAGAACCAACACTACCACTAATAGAATCAGTCTCAAGATTCTGATACAATTGTTCATGAGTTTCACCAGAAGCTGTCTGGCCAAGATTGGCTTTAATCAGGGTTGAATCTTGCGAACTCCACTTCCTGCCATTATCACCATCTAGGGAACCAGCAGAATACCTTCCAAGGTATTGAGCTTTCCGAGAGAAACCAACATATCCATCTTCTGAGGATGTTCCCACAACATCAGATGGATCATAGGAAGACTTAGAACGTTGTCTTTCTTTCTTGTTCTGCAGATAGTTCATTAGGTCTACTTCAATGCGAGGAGTGTACTGTTTAAGGGCTCGCCTCAAAGAATTTTGTTCTTCAACAGATAAGCTAAGAATGAAATTAAGAACTGCAGTTGAATCAAAGTGCGAGTACACTGATATAATGCATGTAATAGCAGCCTCTTTAAGCTTTGTATTTTTGTCATGAACCAATGGGGCTAATTTGGCAAGCCATAATTTTAGGATGCCAATATTTGCAGCACCTTCTGGATTCATTGAATGCTTGTTAAATGAACTGATTGCAAATTCAATAACAGCCAATTTAGCCTTTGGAGACCTTTGTTCATCTAGTGAGCGTAACAATGCAGGTAAGAGAGAATCTATACTGTAAGTTTTGCTAACAACTTCCAAAGTTGTTGAACATGGCTGCCGAACAAGCTCTTTAGGGTCAATTAAACGTGAAAACACATGGGGTAATATCCTTTCCATGTAACCCTCAAAAGGCTTTCGGCATGCTGAAACAATATCTGCAAGCGTTGAAAGAGCAGCCTGTGCAACTTTATGGTGGGGATCATCCAAGTGCTGGAAAAACAATTTCATTACCTTCTCAAAATTTTGGACAACTTCTTGAATCCCCTTTGGACCTTGCTGCAACAAAGAGTGTAGATAATTGAAGGCGGCAACCCTGGCAGACCAATCAGAACCTGAACTAAGTCCTTCACTCAAAGCTTCATGAAGAGATGCTGGTCCATCTGAATAATTTGACACCTCTCCAAGAGACAGCTGGTTATCATCAAAACTCCTCCTCCTTCCAGCAGACATACGTCCAGCAACATTCTTTCTCAATAGCGGCCTCTGAAAATTAGGCACGTAACTATTGTGTGAATCCCTAAAGTTTCCATCTCTATAAGGACCATCCAAATACTGCTTATCAGTGTTTTGGTTCATAAATCGCCTAGCCTCCCTAATGTCACTGTTGTCATCAAAAGATCTCCTTTCCTGTGATCTTTCAGTAGTCCTATTACTCGGATATGATGATAATGATGATAAAGGCTCAATACCAACATTACTATGATATGATAACTTGGCAGAATCTTTGGAAGCTTGAATTTGAGTAATAATGTCAGACAAACCCAGACCACCATTTCGATTTCCACTTTTATTGACACCAGAAGCAGTTGACTCTATTGTCAAAGAGCTTGTCAGATGATTAGATGCAGAAACGGCAGCAGGGAATGGTGGATCGCGAGATGATGGAGGGTCAACTCCTGCACTAGGGGCAATAAGAGAAATTTATCCGCTCATAAATATTTTATTAAAGAACATCATAAACTACTGAATGGCATCAATAAGACCAATAAAATATTGAACAGGTAAACTTATTTGGTACCTAGATCCAAACTTGATGATCGAAGAGAAGATGAATTATGCTTATCAGACAAATCCAAGCCTCTAAGCATGCTTTCAATAGCAGTGACCTTCTGTTTGCTAGCATGCAACACACTTTCCAAACTACGCTCTGTGCCCTTACCAAGTGACTTAGCTTGTGAAAGAAGAACACCAGAGGAGATAGATGTCCCTGATGATAAACTTGAACTTCTATCCATTGCAACAATGGCAGAAGTTCCATAACCAGGTAGATTTGAGGAAGCAGATGCTTGACTTGGTAATGACATCAGTGCACCTCTATCACGAATGGAAGGTGAAGCATGTCGCCTGTGTAATCCTCCATCCTCTTCATTTATCAACTGCGATTAACATTCACTTTAAAAGATGACTTAAGCAACAAAATAAAATAAGAATAACACCCTCCAGATCACAAGTGCATACCCTTTGAATAACAGGATCAAAGGATGAAAATAAACGGCGAGAACGCTCTGGCCAAGTTTTCGCAAACATTCTATAGCACATCCTTGCAGTAGATCGTACCTATCAAGTCTCATTGTAATCATTTTCCGACACATACATTTTGACAAAAAAAATATGTGGGGTCACATGATATGAACAATGTCATGCCAATGAATATGCCAGCAAGCTACTGTCTTAAAACAATAAAATTTGATAAACAAAAAGTTGGTTAGCCTGAAAAACTGTAAAATATGATAGCTAATAAAAGTAATTAAACTTCATACTGCAAGACAATTTTCAAACATCTTACAGAACATGATTGTACAATGACAACGAATTTTTAAAAAACATCATTTTGGACCCACCTTCAAAAGGATCAAAGAAACTCAGAATTTGTGCAATTGATAAAAACAATAGATGTATGCAAATAAGATGATTTGTGTAGCTGATTCAGACTCCTTACAACACATGATTAAAAGGAGTATTGAGTTTTTCACAACACAACTGCCTCTTGGATACCTCATTTTCTCTTCGAATTCATGTTGGGAAAGGAAAATTGATCTATAGCCATTGCATTTACAAAAAAAAAAAATAAAGAAAAATACAACTTTGACAGGATCTTAAATATGTGAAGTTTCAGAATCTTTTATTCTTTACCACACATAAAAACATACATTGAGATATAAAGCCAAACCAATGAGGGAGTTTATCGATTATCACTATTTCAGTGTGTTATAAGTCCTACATTGAACAGATACGGATGTTCAATGCGGTAGTAATTAAGTCGTGAGGCTCTTCCTCCCCATAGGCTACTCGCTCAACAAGACTCATAACATAGTATCATCCCTATTGCAGTTTATTACATTTAATACATTTTGAGAATCACAAATTAACCAAACAATAAAAAGAATCACTTTCACTCCTATTAACTGCACATACCTACCAATACGATGCAAATTCTGAATAGCTCAATAGGAACATCAACATGATGAAAATGAGAATTGAATTCCAATTTGGAAAATATGATGCATAGCTAATTTACCAAATGTCAAATAAACTTAAATGATAAAGTTACCTCACTCATTGCGTCTGAAACACAACACTTTATCAGGTCCTCATATAAATCAGCTGATCGATGTATTTCGGGTGCATCAGGCCAATGTTCTAGGACCAAATATGCATATTCACAACACCTACAATACACAACTATATTAACTGAAAACCAACACTCATATATCTCTTTTCAATAGTGAATAATTCATACCTAGCACGAAGTACTGCATTGCGATCATTTTTTGCGCAATCAGCTATACGAGGAAGCACACGAGCAACTTTGCAGTTGCGCAGCATCTGTAAAGTAGAGGACAAAGGTTAAAATGGCACATAGTAAGGGGATAAAAAGAAGCAAACACAACTAGATGAGCAGATCACATTACCGTTTTTATGCAGTTATCCGAAGACTCTGCAATTACAAGCACAGTAATCACAACCAGCTTGAAAAGGACCTGATTATTCGATCAAGAACTAATTAGGTTTCAGAAAGTATCAAAATCATGATATTCACAAACAAGTTGAACTTACTGGTATAAACATTTCAGCACACGCTTCAAAATCCCCCAGAAGTTCCTTCGATAAAAAGCACAAAAGATGGCAAGCCTAGAAAAAAGCAAATAGCAAAAACCAAAAGCAGGTATGAAATAGTAATAATATAGCAAGAGCCTGACCCATAAACAAGGTCAGAAGGTCCTTGAATTTAATTATAAATAATGAGATAAAGCCAAAAAACATATCAAGGGCAGGATATCACCCATCAAAATAATGAAGGTTCAAATTAAGCTACACAAAGCAGGACCGCTTAACAAAGAAGATTCCCCAATATTGCAAGTTCTAATACAAAAAATGTTAGCACACCTGCTTTACAATGCTAGACCTTCGGTCTGATAACTGTGTGCTTAAAGGTCCAACAAGTTGCTTCAGGAGTCCACGGAAACATGGATAATCGGCAGCACCTGACAAGGAGTATAAAAATATATTCAACAATCATAATATTGGGGAGGGGGAAGAGGGTGGGTTGCAGCACTCACTAAGAGAAATATACAATAAATAATAAATAAAGCCATTTCTCCTAAAATAGTAGTAAAAAGAAATTGATAAAAGCCAAAGATAAGCTAGGCCATTTATGTACGGGGACCAACACTTCCACATAATTTTTTTACTCAGTTTTCTTATTTGATTTAATTGAATTAAAACCTAAAAAATCCATCATTATAATTGATGTTGTAGCATAGCAAAAAAATATGTCTAGTTTTTGAAAATAATGGGTACATGAAATTAAAAATTGGGAAAAACCCAAACCAAGAAGATGGGGCTCAAAAAAAAAATGGCACAGGCCCAAAAGTTGCACAAACAAACGGGTGTGGCCTAAAAAATCTCTAGAAAAAGAAAGGGGGGTGGCTTTTATCAAATAACTAGAAAAGCAAGCCTGAAATATGGAATCACGGTTGACCCATTGTTATTGTTTATCAAAGATGTATAACTTTCACAAGTCTTTGATGCAATAGTTGAGTTAACTAAGATTTGTGTATTAAATCAACATCAAGAATTAAATTCTAATACCAGATTCAAACAAGAACACCTAAATATCCTTCAAGTTAAAAATATTCTACAATTGAAAATGTTCTTCCCCGTATATAATTTCTTTGCATACTCCTGAAAAGGAATTTGGAAACACCAACCTCCTAGAACAAGACCTTCTATTCTCTGCATAGCAGCAATACGAATTGACCAGTCTTTTTCTGGTACAAGGGTTGATGAAATCTTCTCGATCTCCCTTATTAACTCCTTCTCTGAATATAACTTGATAGGGTCTATGGGTTTCTCAGTGACATCACCTTCTCCTGTTCATAATTGGAAGAAAAAAAATTGCATAATTGAATAATTCATGTCTTAAAATATAAAGAATGCAGCTAACAAAGGAAGAATAGGCGTAGACAGCATACTTGCCTGACTTTACACAGACTGTTAACAATATACAATGTGGATACATTTTTTCAAATTCATGACTTGGGATGCTACTCATCCCTTTTAATAATTATCATTTTGATTCCACCACGAAATGCATCTCAATTTAGACACATTTTGCACTTGCATCTCATGTACGCTCTTTTATTGAAGAAATGAAGAAAATATCTGCCATTTGACAACTAAAATCATTCAGATCCCAAGAAAAACATGTAACTAAAGGTTCAAGCCCAATGATCATGCTGACTAAATTTGTGGAATTACCCCAGGAGAAATCCTAGCCACATTATCCCAAAAATCCAATAAGTGGTCGCCACACAAAAGTAAATAATCGAAACAAATTAGTGCCAATTAGAATAGCATCCCCTATCATTATACATTGAAAATTTGAACAATTCGATCATGATATAAAAGCTCGGATAAGTGATGAGATAGAAAGGAGATCAAACTACTCTAAATTTGAACCAAACTATGTGATGCCAAAAACAAACATGTCTTTTTGTCAATACTGTGCAGCCCATCTCAAATGAATAAATGGAAAATTAAGGTATAACTTAAGAGTAAATTATAAGAAAAATTGAGAATATAGAGCAATTAAGAAAGGGAAAATAACATAAGCCATAATCCCGAATGCAAAATCTTGTGAAAATGCTAAATTAGATTACAAACGATTATGATCCAAGAACTGCAAATGTTCTAACCTCCAAAAAGAGAAGACTCCCTTGATGAATTTTTAGCTTTCGGACTACTTCTCTTAACACTAGGCTTAATTTCCCCAGTGTTATAAC
Organism: Nissolia schottii; assembly: GCA_003254905.1. Taxonomy (NCBI): domain Eukaryota; kingdom Viridiplantae; phylum Streptophyta; class Magnoliopsida; order Fabales; family Fabaceae; genus Nissolia; species Nissolia schottii. The sequence goes on from QANU01099453.1 coordinate 583,992, forward strand.
CACCCGTAATACCATCTGACGAGCGAACTTTTGGTTGGATTCCCTCTAGCCTGGCGTTAATATCCTTCACCTGAAACCATCATATGATGCAATGAAAAAGAAATAGTAAACTCACTGTAGTTGACAATAAAATGTAAAATGGTCTTCAAAGGTCCAAATTCCAGAGTGCGGATGTTTGTATATGTGTAAAATATTAAAACAACAATGATATCAGGTACCAAAGATGAGGGAAGATTGTGGCGCTGAAGTTCATCACGAAATTGAGACCCAGCTTGTGCATACATCTCCTATAAAAAGAGAATGTCAAAGAAAGGAGAAAATCTCAGAAACGTACAAGCAATAACATTCATCAAAGTTTTATTATCTAAAATCACTATCCTTGGGCATGAATTTATCAACAAATCAACTTTGGTTTATCGCAACATGATATCAATCAATAAAACGTTAAATAAACCAGATATGTTGCCACTATCTGGTGCATTTGGCTAGAAAGTAACTCTTGCATCTTTAACGTCAAATACTCAAACAAGCATGTTTTGTGGGATAAGATTAAGTGTTTGTCATCTGTTTTGAGTAAAGCTCATAATCTTTTTAGAGGATTTTCCCTGTCATATATTTTGAGAGATTGGAAAGCTTTACTCCATTGATAGCTTTTTTAGTCTTTAGTTTTTTTTCTAGTTTCTGTAAAGAGGATCTCTTATCCAAAGAAAAACATTAAATAAACCACTGAAACAAATGTAATTCATTCATAAATCATTCATAATTGGGAAAAAAATCTATTAAAACAGGACTTCAAATGTTGAAAGAAAATGATCAGATCAATTCTCAACATTAGACAATTAGAGCCATATGCAATTCGCAAACTGCAGGCCTTGAGAAAATAGTATTAACTTTTTTTCGTAACATCAGTTTTGAGATTACAATATAGCCAACAATCAACACTTAGCACAATTCTCATATTAAAAAATATCAAGCCACATCCTTCATTTATCCCATTTCCATTTTCTCATTCTTTATGATAAAAGCTAAATACAATTTTTTTTTAGCAATACTTTCTTTATTTTTAGTTAAGAAATTTAAGGATTTAAACTAATTATTGATATGGAATAGGCCCCCTTTTCGTTTGCCTATCATAAACTTAGTATCAAAATGTCATAACCTAATCCTTTAGCTAAGATATACAATATTAATGATTCCAAGATAAGGTATACCTACCTCAATGCACAAAATAGCTGCGTCCCTAACAGCAAGATTAGGATCATTGAGCAAGTGCAAAACCTGACAATGGATCAAGTTATGGAAGTAGTTAGTATTATTCCATCCAAAAAGTATTAAACTCTACTACAGATAAGCAGTCCTTGTTCAAAAAAGCCAATGAACATACAGGGGGAAGGATGGCCCGTTGAAGTGGAAGCTCTGTAGAAGCAAATAGATTAATTGCAGATGTGACAGTTCGTGTAAACTCCTCTCTGACTCTCCAGCTTCTGTGTGCCCAAGCAAAGGACCCTGCTCTTTCAACAATTATTGTAGGAGAAGAAACCTGCAAGTTATAATAATATTTCAATTTCAAATTGGAAACAAAATGCAATGTACTTAAAAGTATCATTTTTCAAAACGTTGACAACAGCAGCCCGACGGAGATTTAATTCACAGTTAGATGGAAACCAAAATACGCATGCAACATTATGCATATTACTGTTCTTCAGGAAGACATACAGAATGGTGTTCCAAAAATAGAAACACTCAAGCGACAATATGTTCAAACAGATAAGTAAGTCCTGACTTTCAACAGATTTTCCGTGTGAAACACACTTTCTTTTGGCAATAATTTATAATCTAGATTTTGCAACAAACCAAGCACAATCTGTAGCAATAGTCTACTCTAGTAGCTTCTACCTTAACTTGTTAATAGACCTATATCCATCCATAGGCAATTTTAGAAAAGATGGTTGGCCTAGAACACTCTTTGGTTAACTTCACAGAGTGCACATTGCATAACCGAAAAGTTTCACTAGGTATAAGAACATCCATTATCAGTTATCACACAGATAACGATCATCATATCATTGAAATTCACTTACAATCATAACTAGGGTTTTCAGTTCATCCAACTTCCTGCAACTTGCGTACCAAGACGATGCCTAAGCTAAGACACTTGGAATCGCATTGCATTGCAACTGCAAAGGAACAACCAGATCTTACGGCAAAGCTCACAACCACTCAAAGATCTTGTGGAATTATTAATTAGAACAAGGAGAGAAAAAAAACTAGCGAAAGCCAATAAAACTAAACCCTCAAGTCCCAATATCATCGAGTTAAAAACACAAAAGCCATGCATACAATCGCTAAGCAGTTCACACTTCACTTTCACCAATTTGCAGTTCACATTAAAATAAAATTCGGCACTAATTTCAGCGGTTAGAGCGAACATGCATCGAAAGAGAGGGAATATAAATACGGAAAGTGAAGTGACCTCCATGAGGGTGAGGAGAAGCCTGCGGGCGGCGTCGCGGACGGGCTGCTTGTTGTCGCCGAGGCGGTCGACAACGGCGGGGAGGAGGGCGTTGAAGTGGAGCTTGAAGTGATCGCCGGCGAGGACGGCGGCGGAGGCGAGGGACTGGAGGGCGCCCTGGGAGACCCTGAAGTTGTTGTCCTTGAGCAGATCCAGGCAGGAGTCAACCAGCGAGGTCACCTCCGATGACGTCAGCGCCTTGCGGGAAGCTTCTAGAACCTGGTGGAGGCGCTCCACGCCGGCCATCCTCTCCTTGGTGTCCTTGGCGCGTGCCAGTTCCAGCGCTTCCTCCATCGAGGGCTCGGATCTGGTGCGGCCGGGTTCAGATCTGAGAGAGGTGAATTCGGGAAATGGATGAAGTGAAGAAGTGGTCTTCTCCGATTGGGGGGATGTAGTGAGAGAAAGTGTAGAGAGAGAGAGAGATTGTGACGATGAGATTGGGGATGAGATTGTAACCGCTAAATGTAGCGGAGCCGTCAAATTCGGAGAAGGTTTTGGTGTTTTTTGTTGGTATAGAGAGAGAAACGACAGTGACAGAGACAGCAAAGAGAGAGAAAGAGGGGGGGAGGGGCTAGATTGACAGAGAAGAGGGAGATGAAAGACGATGGAATGAATTTGAAGTTGCGGGGTGGTTCAAACTTCGACCATTTGTTTGACTCTGATTTACCATTTCTGCCACTGTGCTTGCTTTTACACGCTCTTTTTTTTTTTCCGGTTTTTTTTTTTTTGTGTGTTAAACATGACCATTGTGTTTACCCATGGATTTAGGGACTAAGAGTGTGTTTAGTAAAGCTTTTTAAAGATATGTACATGGCTAAATTATATAGACATGGAAATAGAGACTTAAAAAATAATTTTTGTATTTAATTTTATATTTTATATTTTATTTGATGATAGTGTATAAAACACAATTTATTATAATTATATCTTGTTTTATGACAACATGACAAAATACATGAAATATCCTTTTGCCCACAAAATTATTAGAAAAAATAGGAGATAAGAGAGAGACAATTCTTCTTCTTCTTCTTAACTAAATCAACACTGTTAACACCACATCCATAACCCCAAACCACCACGTAACCGAAACCATTATCATCAGCCGCTAATATATCCATCACAACTCAAACCAACCCATACAAGAACCCGCAACCCTCACAACCAATGTGACCACCATCACGCCACTGAAATACCATCACCATCATAGAACCCACAACACATAACCACCTATCACCACCACCGTGAGCTGCTGCCTAACATCAACACAAAAACCACCAACCCTGTCACCATCCCAAAGAGAGAGAGAACAAGAGGCGTGAGTTCAAAACTCAATTAAGGGGGGAGAGAGAAAGAAAGAGAGAACCACCTGCCACCTTCCACGATGACCACAATCCGTTGATTAGCGCTAAGCCATTCTGCCACAGTCGTGGTTTGGGAGGCAGCAACCATTCAACCCCTTTGTCTTTGTTTTAATTTAGGATTCACATCCCTATTTTGTTTCTTTCTTTTTTGCTTTTTCTGTTTGTTGATCTAATTGGTGGTGGTGGTGTTGTTGTTGTTAAGTGTAGAGTTGGTGGATTTGGAGGTGGTGGTGATGGGTGTGAGGGTTTGATGGCGGTGGTAGTTTGATGGTGGGTTCGTAGATAGATTTTAGGTTTATGGGAAAAAATGTCAAGGACAAAGTTATCAGTAATAAATATGACATGGATAAAATGAGAAGAAAAATTTCATTAAAATCGTGTCTTCATCCCTTGTCTTCTTATCTCAGCAAAATAGAAGTACAGAAAATTCATTAATTTTTTATCATAAAACAAAAGTTTTTGAATATATTTCCATAATCAAACAAAACTTTGTGTCACCATATCCTTATAATTGTGTCTTGTACTCACATCCAAACGCAACTTTAGTGACATGAAAAAAAATTGTTGGTATAAACCACATATACCCATAGCTATTTGGTGTCGTCAATAAAAGTTTTATGGACAAATTGGTATAGTAGGTACACTATATTTTAGCATCATTGTAAGGTTTTTTTTTTTGTATATATAGGAAGTGTATATCTACACTTAAATTTTACTGTCATTATAAGATTTTTTTTGTTGTGGGTACACTGAGTGTATAGTCATACTCAAATTTCATTGTTACTCACTATGGAAAAACACTCATTATTATCGGATTTATCGTCGGATTTTTTTTCGATTATCGTTGGAATTTTTTCTTTTCATCAGATTTACCATTAGAAATTGGACCGATGGTAACTTATTACCATCGAATTTATACAGCCGGCGATAATTAGCATCGATGTAGACCGACGCTAATGGCGGTCTAGGAACAATTCGTATTGAACTGTTTACCGTCAGTTAATTTCGATGGAAATTTAATGATATTTTAATTTATGATAAATTATCGTCAGTAATAATCGACGGTAACTACCGTCGGTATATTACTGTGAGAATTTTTTGATGGTAAAGATAAATAACTGAAAAAAATATATTTAATTATTACTATTATTCCAAATATTAAATTATTATTTAATGCATTAAATTATATATTTAATAATATAATTATTTAATTAAATAATAAATTAATTAAATTATTATTTAATTCTATAAATTATATATGATGTTTTTTTGTAATAATTCAAGTATATAGATGCTTGAGTAGTCCTTGGCAATTTCCTAACAAGAAAAATCCTACATGAGGCACAAATTTGGGAGATATGTTGAGGAACTAGATAGCTTAGCTCCACTGATTCCTTATAACTATGCAAAACCTACTCCAATTATATCCAATTTATGATTCCTTACAACTATGCAAAACTCAAAAGATACAAGTTCACAAAAGAGGTATGCAATTCAAATCATATAAACATGACATTATAGAAGAAACCAAACAAATCGGAGGCCATATGCATATTTCAATTCACAAATGCATAACGTCAAGCCATAAACATATTACTCACTAGACGTAGCAAGCAAGTTGGGTTTCTTACACACCAACATAATCGAATGTATTTTCTACGAATATTGCCATCACCAAGGAACTTTGGATTCAAGCACCTAGCAACATCAACACATAATTCCAATTTAGAACTTTAATTAACCTAGAGTTTACTTAGAAATTCCCAATTAACATGCAATTTGACATCAAAATTAAAGACAACACTTCCTACACCAACAACCCAACAAAACCCCCAAATTATAAACCCTAACAAAAAACCACAATAATTTACCATCATAATTTTGTTAAAGCAACAATGAGAGCTACAAAGATATGTGCCAGAGAGAGCTCGTCGGAGAGGAAATGCAACAGAGATGGCTTGTTGGAGATGGAAGTGTGACTAGAAGTCTCGCTAGAGAAAGGAGTTACGGAGGGAAAGATTGTGAAGACATTTTTGATGCATGGAAGAAGTAAACAACGAAGGGAAGCAAGTTGGTGAAGAGGAGAGGTGGTAGTGGTGGAGGACAGGAAAATAGGATAAGAGAAGATAATGAAGAAAATGAGGGAAATAGTGCTGGTGAGTGAGTGAAATTCGATTTCAGAACATTACTGTCGAAAATTTTCAACGGTAACTGGAAATAGTCCAATTATAATCGCTTTATCGAAATACATCATTCAATTTAAAGGATTACCATCGGCTTTGTGTCAAAATTTCCGACGATACAAAAAAATGGCGCAAAATTTTGGCAATTTTTCACTTTCATTATCGTTAGTCATTTTCGATGGTAATGAACTACTCAATTTAGGCTTTAGGCTTTAGGGTTCAGGACTGTTACCGTCGGATAAATCTGATTGTAACTTTTTCGACGTTACACGTTTGAGAACACGCGCATCTGTTCACCGTTCCAGATCACTACCGTCAGATTTTCTCGACGATAATTGGTTCAACATTACACTCATGGGATCAACACATGCCTCTTTAGATTCAGACTCTTTTTCCATCGGATATTTTCAACTGTAACAACACCAACGTTACGTGCGTCGTGCTCACGTGAATCCCTTAAATTTCCAACCGATTACCGTTAGAAAAAATTGACGGTAATACTTTCGCCTTAACCCACGTCACTTGGTGCCAAATGTTACCGTCAATTTTACGATTGGAGTTTGTTTTCCAATAATAATCGTGACCAAAATTAATCTGGCTTGTCTTAGAAGCCTTTATCATCGGATTTTGCTGTGTTTTCTGATGGTATTATCGTCGGATCCTTTTCTGACGGTAACTTTTCGACAGTAATTTCCTTGTTTCTAGTAGTGACTATATTTAAAAATAAAAAATAAAAAATAAAAAAAACATGGGTATAGGGTGTGTATACTACCACTCATATTTCACCATCACTGTAAGTTGTTTTTATGGTGGGTATAATAAGTGTATACTTACACTTAAATTTTATTGTCTAAGTTTTTTGTTTTTCCTTTTTTGCGGTGCGTATAAGGAGTGTATACATGGTTATCAAAATCATGAGTTAACTCGTAAACTCGTACAGGTTTACGTTCCTAGGTAGTAAAATCAAGCTGACTCGTATGTAAACTCGTTCCTAGGTAAACTCGACTGAACTCGGGTAAACTCGTGTACTCACATAAAATCGCGAGTTTACTCCCAAGTTCACAAGTTTACCACAAGTGAGGTTTTTTTTTACAGCTGCGCATGTAATTGTACTTTGTAGTGTCATCGTGCTTTGTCGCTAATCCATCGTATGTATTTCATCATTTGCTCAGAGATCTTTTTCACCAGGGTACGTGACCTCTGCATTGCTATCTGTACTTTAGTGTTCTGGATTGGAGACATCATCGTCACATACTCGCTTCCCGTGATGCTCAGTACTATGGGACTCGCTGGTATCTTTAATATTTATGCTGTTGTGTGTGTCATCTCCTAGATATTTGTGTTCTTGAAGGTTTCAGAAACAAAGGGCATGCCCCTCGAACTCATCACCGAATTCTTTGTTATCGGCTCGAAGCAAACTACTTCTGTCAAGTTATTCTTTATACACATTTGCTATGTTGGTTGCTCAATACGCAATCTCTCTTGTGTTTATAGATTTTTCTTGTCATTAAGTTTATGTGAAGGGGGATATGTTCTGGTTCATACATATGTATTATATATTATCTATGAATTGAACTTATAACTCATATATTTCATCTTTATTAGTGCTTTATTATGGAGTTAAAAGTATTTATGAATTTCAAGTTTTATTAAATATATTTTTGTAACATAATAATTTTTTAAAATATTTTTTAATATTTTTTTAATAATAGGTAAACTCGTACGAGTTTACGATCCGAGTTTACGAAAGCTCCATGAGTTTACTTAAACTCGCAAGTTTGACAACCATGAGTGTATATCTACACTCAAATTTCATCATCACTATAAATATATAATTTTGAATTTGATATTAAAAGATATACATACAATTCTCTGATAATTGTTAATCTATCACTAAAGATATACCTATAATTTTATGATAATTTTAAATATGTCACTAAAATATATACCTATAATTTTGTTAAAATTACACCATTGTCAATAAAACCTATAATGACACCTTAATTACCATGAGTTCGTGTCTATGACTTTTTCTTATAGCATGTGAACCGTCAATAATGCCTATAGCAACACCACGAAAACTTTAGATATAGACATATCAAATGTTACAAACATTTTTTTGGTAGGTATAAGTTTTGAGGGCTATACCTACAAATTCATACTTTTATCTATAATTTTGTTGTTGTTACTAGAAGTCAATTTTCTAAATGTGATTGATTATATTATGATCTCAATGGGATGTGACTCTATTGAGATAACATCTAACGGTGGATGATGAGTAAGTGAGACATATATTTCGTGTTAAATGAGTGTCATTTATTCTTTCTTCAAATTTAAGTCAAACTATGTTGTTAATTTACATTCTTAAAAATAAGGCTTAGTGTGTGTTTCAGAACTTGAAGAAGCAGCTCTTTTTTAAATAAAAAAGTTGTTTTGACATAATATATTATGTTTGGCAAAACAACAAAAGATAAGCAACGACTGCTTTTTTAAAATTAAAGTAAAGTTAATAGTTTGAGCATTATTAAAGAAAAACATTTTGCTTTATGATTAAAAAAATATTGTTTCTATACTTTTACCAAATTGGCCTTAACTTATAAATATTGTATAATATAAATAAATTATTTCATATCCTTTTTAGTAATTTATCATACAAAATTTATCATAAAAAATATTGTTTCTATACTTTTACTAAATTGACCTTTTAAGCTTTTTGCTTGAGGGGCCATAAAAGGGAACCACTTATAAAGGAAAAAGCTTAAAATGATATTAGTAATATTTGTAATAATCAGGAATGACTTACTAAGGAGATTTTAGAGTTAATATCAATTTATCCTCTTTGTATTATAGTTATTGTGCACTTAACTCATTAACGTTGTAAAATGTGCAATTCGACCTCCTAAATTTTTAAACAATACAAATAAGTTATTCTGTCACTTTTAATGTCTAAAATATTCGTTAATAAACATGTGTCTGTCATATGATATATTGTAAAGACAAAATTACTCTTTCTTCAAAATAAAATTAAAAATAAAACTATTTAAAGAAGAAAAATAGAACCCAATTTTCTAAAACCCTTTTCATGGTAACCTCTATCTCCCTTTCTTAATAGAACCATTGCCACCTCTTTCATGCTTATCACCACTTTTTTTGCCTTCTGCGTCACTTTTTATGTCTTCTCTACTCTTTGCTTTTTCCATTTTTTTTATCAAATGGTTGCTTATGATTTTTGCTTGTCATGGATACTATTTTTCTCATTGTTGTCACTAATTTGTCCTAAAAAGATAATTTTTCTTTTATTTTTGTTTTAAATAAAATATAAGTTTATCCGTATAATGCATCATGTGAAAGACACATGAGTACTAATACATTATTTAAATGTTAAAAGTGACGAAAAATCTTATTTATACAATTTAAAAAGTTTAGAGAGTTAAATTATATATTTTACAATGTTAAAGAATTAAGTGCACAAACATTAAAAAAAAATTGCTATTAACCCCGGAGATTTTAGCATACCATCGTAACCACACAGCACTGTTGCATGCAGGTGCCGATCGCATATGTTAGTGTGCGTGTGAAAAACAAAAATACGGAATTTATGCGTTAATTATTAAAAAGATCCATAAGTGGAATTTGAATTCCGGACAAGCAAGCCTGCAACATACTCATCAACCACTAGGTTAAACACATTGTTGTGTTATTTTGTCTCCTTACTTATATATATATATATATATATATTATATTTAATTGAACAAAATTTGATTTTTATATATTTATTTAATCAAATTTAGGTTAACGGATGACTCAGTGACTTATTGATTAAACTAGTAATCCAGTGACTCAATAGAGTGATCATATTAATCATTAGACTGGATTTAATATCTATGAGTGAAGTCAGTCACTAAAAAATAAAATGATGCAAGTTAAGCATAGGATGCAAAATAGATTATAAACAGTGGCATTATTGAAACTCTTTTCCATTTTGTTTTAAATTATAAAACACATATTACATTCTTATCTTGGTCATGGTGACAGAGCTCCTTTAAAGTCCACTTTACATTTTTTAAAGATTAAAGTGCACTAATCTTAGTCTTAAAATATAATTAACGGTGGAGATAATTCTACATATTTTAACAAAATTAAAAAAATTATTAAACTATTTTGAATAAAAAATAAAACATAACTTCTTTTATAATAGCATAGCATCCACTCACCACGGACAAGTCCTCTGCAGATAGTTTTAAAAACAAACTATTGTAACCTCTTCTCGTAGTAGAGCACTATACCACCATTGAGTTTTTAAGCAATTAAAAAAAAAACTTTTCTTAACAAAAATCAGTGTAATTATGTAATTGTTCACTAAGATTTGTTCTCTTGCAAGTGAAATATATACTGGAAAAAAATGACAAGTCATTCTCTTGGTGTTGTAGACTTGTAGCGCGACAATATTTAACTTCCCCATGAAATCTAATGTTATAGTGAATGCTTTTGGAGGTTTTTATTATATTCTCTTGGAGTTTTTTCATTTTGAATTTATTTTTTGAGGTTTTTATTGAGACTCTTGCTTATTTTTGTTGGATTGTGTTTTTTAGTGGTTTTATGGTCAATTTTGATGTAATTTGTTTCTTTTTAGGGTTGAGCCTTATTCAATGAGAAATTTCATTGTTTTAAAAAAAGAAGTTAAATGCAATTGCTATCAATGGTGGAAAGAAGGAAGGTGCATGGGAGAGGACATGGAGAAGGCAAAGAAGTACAAAAATAGACCAAAACAAAAAGTCCAAAAAGAGTCACGACAACTCCACCCCACCCTACCAAGATTTAATAATGTTTGACAATGAGCAAGCAAAGCCTTATTAGAAACCTACTCGTGAAATACTTAATGAGACAAACATCTTACTTTTTTAGAAGAACAAAATAAATTACTTGACACTAATTAAGAGTCCAAAAAATCAAAAAGTAAATTAGACGAACGTTACCATCCTATTCATCCAAAACACTCTGAGTAAACTCATTGGCCTTCAATACAAGCTTACTGCAAAGGATAAAAGACTAAAGAGTACTTGGTGCTGCCATTCAGATTATTTACTGGTAGCATCCATCAATTTATCAATTATATTTCAGATTTACACGCTTTTGGCACAATTTTATCCACTTGTGTAACCAATGTTCAACAAGTTGTTTTATTTCATCCCAACAAATCTTTTTGCCTTCAAATTGTGACAATTTCTCATTTTCCAAATTGCCTAGATTGTCACAAAGAAGACAGTCCATCATTCATGTCTGAACCTGCAAGTGACAAACAACTCCACCCAAGATTCAAAAGCCAATCTTGAGTTCTCGGGCTTTACCCAAATTATACCCCATTTGTGCTTCCAAACAGATCAGAGTTTTTGGAAAAAAATCACATTTGAAGAAGAGATGATTAACACTTATCAATCTCCGTCCGTAGTCCATATCACATAGAACACATTTTAAATCAAGTTATTAGATAATGTTGTCGTATTTAACCTCCTAACCACCTCAAACCATGAGAATAGTTCAACTCTTGGAGGCACCAACCCTTTCCAAACTGCTGACGTGAATTTAAAATGACTAACTTATGTGACTGGTCATTCATTTGCAGAAAGTACCAGATAAGAGATTTGATTGAGAATGCTCCATTGTTATCATATTTCCAAGACAAGAATGATGTATAAACTTCCACATTTAGCCATGAAGATACACTTAGACAGTATTTAATTTACTGTGCGATAAGACAGAAATATTAATATAGGAACAAAAATATGGTTTATTTATTAAGATAGACACAAAAATTTGTATTTGATAGAAAATTTGTGTATTTTTAGTATCTCTAATTTGCTGGGACACAACCTTTTAGATTAGGATAATATTTTTTTTCATATTAAATTAATACAATAAGGGTATTTTAAGTTATCCAAAGTGTATTTTTTGTTTTGTCTCTATTAAATCAAATAAGATATTGATACAAATAAGTGTGTCTTTGTATATTGCCACCAAATAGAATATAAGACTTGTCCTCTTATTTTTTATGTCTTTGTCCCCGTGTCTCTGTATTATTGTCCTGTCTCAGCAATTAAACGCAATCTTATATACATAAATTAAAGAAATTGAAAATGTAAAATAAAAAGGAGTTGTTATTTCTAAAAAAAATCATTCAAATGTTTATATTTGAGAAACACGTAAATAAATATATTTTTAATTTTTTTTAAATATCATTATATTCTTATTTGAGCAATGATATATCTCTAGAAAAACTTTTAACGATTAATTATTTCACTAAAACGCAAATAATAAACCTGCGATTCTCTACAGAAGATTAATGTGATTAGGGATTAATCCACACAGTCACTGGCAATGGGAATAAATGAGGAAACACTTACTTTATTCGTACTCCAAGTACAGTAAGATTGTATCTTTAGTAAAGGAATTCAGTTTGAAAGAGACAGATGATATTAACTCATAACGTTAGTTGAGACTACCTTAAGTCTGATTTTAAATTCATTGGGGGAACAAAATGAAAGAAGAATAATGAATATTACTGAGTTATAGGCATTCATTCAATGAAACTTGAAAAAAAAATGCAATATCTACTTATTATAAGTCCCTTAATATTCTTTTGTCAACTGAAAATTAAAGAGCATATACCTTTCTCCTAAGTTCTAAGTAACAGTGTTGATGAAATGCAATAAATCATCGAGTACTCAATCATTTACTGATTGAATACGACAATTATAAAATTTTATCTTTCACAAAGGTCTCTAAAAGTTACATAACCAAAATAATCATTAAGCTAGTGAGAAGTAAGAATTATCATCATGATAATAATTGACATCAATTTATCAACAACATGTGACTAAGGAGCCTTACCTAATAATCCCAGAACTCAAATCTCATTGGAGGTTTGCTCTGGGTACATTGAACTTAAGCTAAAGGCATATAAAAAATAAGAAGCACTTTTCCTAACATAGATTTATCATAATGTTTCTGAATTAATTTCCCTTGTAATTTGAAGAATGTATAAAATCAAGGTAACATTCTAAATTAATTAATCGATACGGTTCTTAATTAGGTTAGTCCCATCATCCCCTCTTCAAAGGAACATTTCACGTTCCAAATGCGCAGTGATATTATTAACTTGCATAACACATATGAATTGACTTACTAACATGACCTATATATTTTGTTGAATGTGGTGTTGGTCAATGTGATAGATCATAGATGTACCGGCTCCTTGACCAAATGTCTCACTGAGAGATTTTTACTCTTTAATGAACCCCAATCAAGTTAATTTTCTAGTAATAAGACTCAGATGTTGATGGTTCCATAAATAAAACTTATTTATTCTAAAATTTGACATCTCTTAAATTGTGAAACTTTCATATCTAACCCACTCTAAAACAAGTCCATAATGTCACAAGAAACTTCATAAAGGAAAAGTGTGCGAACGTGTGCAAGTCACTTATGACCGCATAAGTTATTTAACCATGCATATATGGTAAAACAAAATTTAGCTTGTTTATGTCATCTAATAGTCGGGTGCAAAATAACTACAAAGTGTGACATAATGATAATACACTTTGCTCTTCAATTATGTTGTGTGGGTTCGAACATCTCAGTCAATATATCACTTCGTGCGAGTTTAATTATTACGAAGAGATTAGTCATTAATGCTCGTGGTGGACATCCTGATTTTCCTAAAATAAGCAGCGTGCAAATTAGACATTAAGATGGTCCCATGATACCTTGCACGTCCACATTTTTCATCACGTAATGATGGCAAAGATTAACGCACATTACGACAGATTAGAAGTTCCACCAGATCATACTAACTAGCCTTCAAATTGTTAGTTCACGGGTCTTTCAATGGCATTATTATATTATGGTTTGTTAAATGGGTTTAGTTTTTTGGTGTTTGTTAAATGGACTTTGAGAAGTGATTAGTTTTGACAATAATATAGATGATAATGATGATGATGGTAACACCCACAAATTAAAGAGAAAATTATATAGTAGAAAAAAAAAGAAGGATAGCTTCATGACAAAGCCAAATCAACAACCCCGATTTGGACAAAGTTCAAGATACAAATAAAGAACCAATACAGGGAAGGAGTTTTTTAATTTTGAAAAAAAGGACCGTCCACTTTCGCTTTTGCTTCATCACGTTAGGTTTTACATGCTAACATTGAAGTTGTATTTTTTATACTCATTTTATTTTGGACCATATTATTTATTATTAGATAAGATTATAATAGAATGTAGATTTATTAAAATCTTATTTGATAATAAAAAAAATTAAGATTTTATCTTAATAATAAATGAGATATAAGTCGATACAGTATTCAATAAAAAATAAATACAAATTCCATTTTTTCCTAATACGGTATTCAATTAAAAAAATGAAATTGTTGACACCTTTTGGCTGATGCATGTTTTGGTTTTGGTAAGTATATTAGGCTGTAAAGGACACTAGACACAAGTCTACTGTCTCATTTTGGTTTTGGTAAGTATAATTTATGTTAATTATGTTTTAAAAAATAGTTTAATGGTTATATATCGATGGTGTAAAGTTTTGTTACATTATAATTTAATTAAATCATGACTCTTTTTTTTTAATGTAAAGGGAGAGAGAGTTAATTATTTTTTTAGTAAGTGTTAAAATTAATTTAACTCCAGCATGAATAGATCCTCGTATCTCGTAGCCTTTATGCATTGACTTGCTTCGAATGACGAAAAAAATTGCAACGGTTTAACGAAAAATTACTTTCATCATGACACTCACTTGGCTATTTTCAATTATTAAATTTAACAAAATTATTTAAATGGAACGAACTGATCTAAGACTGAGAGCACCATGTGTCTGTATGGACATATTTTGTAACAGAAGCAAAAACTATATTAGTACTAATATTGTGCCACAACTCCTAGTACCGTTCCTCAGCAATGCAATTTGCATTACAAGATGACCCACTTCGTCATGGGTGGATTTCTTTTTCATCTTTTATTAACAATCACCATATGACTAAGATAGTCATTTTATTATTATCACCTCCTTCCAGTACTGTGATGATGCAGGTCCGACAACAAAGGAAATGGAGATCTGATATTATTATTTTTCTGGACAGCAGGGATCATACATTATCATGTTATCAAACCGATAACTTTAATGTGGACCCGCATGAATGCTAAAGTTAAAACCCGGATTTTATTTATAGAAAAATGATGGGATAATAATTATTTAAAATAATTTTAGAATAATTATATATTACAAAAAAGTGTCGGATTCATCATAATGTCTCTCATAACAAATTTTATATTTTTGTTAGTATGATTGTTCAAAAGTTATTACAAAAATTGTCATCATAACATTATTCCTATTTATTAAACTCATTCCCAAAAAACTATGTTACTACTATATGAACTCATTCAACATTCAACATGAGAATTTGTGTTGATTCACACTCTCAGATGAAATCTCAATGGTTTCCGACAAAAATGGTTACTGTACATAACGCCTTGAAAGAATTAAGAGCTACCAACCATCGCATCTTTGCAATAGCATATTGTTGTTTATAATGGATCTGAAATTAATCCACTTCAATCGTTTCATGAGTGATGGATGCATGAAATCGGCTACTTCAATTTAACCCCAAATTTAAACACCCCACTAAAATATCCACAAGGATTTTCAAATATGCATTCACAAAAAGCAATGCAGCACGGCCACATGTATTAAAGGCAAAATGGATCCCATGGGCCATCATCATGAGACCTGACATCATACCAATTTTTTCCAAAGCAGCTTATGGATGATCCAATATGCCATCCACAAAGGGATAAATACCAACATAGGGAGACCAGAAACCGTTTACATGCATGCTTTTGGAACAAAAATGATGCAACGAGGGTAATCATTAAGAACAACAACTAAGCCTTGTTCCATCACACGAGGTCGGCTACATGAATTAGACGATACCATAGTGTCATGTCAAGGACCATGTTGGCATTCAAGTCATTAATCTCTAAATCACTAATCACAATAACAGACAAATTAAAGTGGGAAAAATAATTCACCACCAAACCAGTTAAGAAAAAACGGGTGTATCAATGAAATGATCTGAGAGAAGAGATAAAAAGGAGTTGCAACAGATTGTAATATGTCCTGTTGCACAGCATCCAATGAGATACTACTACATCAAAATTACAATCCACAAGAAAGAGAAATCGGTCCATATGTACAGATATATTAAATCTGCCTCAAACTTTGTTGTAAAGTGAACTATCAAGGCATGAAACAGCCACTTAAATTTTTTGCAAGCATGATACATGAAACCGAATTAACATTCGTAATGATAAAGAAAGAAGCAGCCACTAATAGCACATGCTGTGCAACATAAGTTCAGATAGCACCGTACGTTTTCTAAGGATCATCATCATAAGGTGGAGCAGTTGTTGATGATAATGGAAGAATCAATATAGGCTTTCCACTGCGGACAAATTCAGTGTGCAGAGAAGCATGATCTGGCTTATAGTCCCATGTATGCCCCGTCAAGTCAAAATGCTCAATATCACCTAAAGCTTGATAAATCAAAACTTTAACATAGGTAAAATCTGTGGGTGGCAAGAATCATTTTAAGTGCTAAATAAAAAAAATTCTATTGCACATCTTACCTCCCCTCCCAAAATTTTTCACTATCATACCATGTAACTTTTTAGCATTAAGCGTGTAACCATTTGTAAAGATATGAAGATATACTGGTTCCATTTGTGCAAGTTAGCATCAATGGGATATATCTCTTAATCTAGTATTTAATAATTTTTTAATGTGGTAGCACATATCAACATTAAACACACCGTGGAGTTACACATGCATCATAATCAATATAACAGAAGATAAAAGGTAAATTATGAATAATAGCTGTCCTAGTTTAAAACATAAATTATTGAAATTTCAAAGCCTAACTTATTTATCTAGATTCACTGTTCTAAAAGAAACATATCAAGCACTCTCTTTTAGTAACCCCGGTTGAGCTGGGGCATTCTTCTAGCTATAGTTATTTCTTGTGAGTATAATATGATGCTACATTACTCCTAGCATTCAAGCAACCGCAAAGGGGAATTCAGTGGGCATGATTTAGCAACTAATCATTATAAATTTTAATAATCACAAGTTACTGAATTGGCAGCATGTAAGAGGTCATCAATAGAAGAGACAAATACCTTTTGCAATTTTTAATGCAGAGCAGATGATGGTCAATGATTCTACT
Organism: Nissolia schottii; assembly: GCA_003254905.1. Lineage (NCBI taxonomy): Eukaryota > Viridiplantae > Streptophyta > Magnoliopsida > Fabales > Fabaceae > Nissolia > Nissolia schottii. The sequence continues at coordinate 601,333 of QANU01099453.1, forward strand.
GGCATAAGATTACTTGCTGCATTCACATGAATTAGCTGTGGAGCATATGACAACAGCTTTGCCAAAAAGTTAGCAGTCTGAATTCCACCACGGTTTTTGCTGTGAAAATTGAAAAGTATGTCATGTGGATGTATGTGCAACATCAAACAAAAGTTATAGAAGAACTTTAAGTATTAATCCTAACCTTATATTAATTTTCACCAGCTTAAGCTCATCCTTCATTAGATTTTGAAGCTCTTGAAAACCAGACCAACCCAATCCAATGCCTGCAACATCGAGTACTTCGATAGGCGTGCTCAAAAAGTTTCCCAAAGCTTCAGCCACTTGACTATATAGGAAAAATCAATCAAGACAAAAGGGAGAGATGAACTGAAAGCTAAAGAGTGAGACTTTATAGTCCATACACAAACCTGCCAAGGTAATTGTCAGCAATAGACACAGATTTCAATGGTCCTTTGAAGGTAGAAAGGGCATCAAGAAGAAGATTCACTCCATCACAGGAGAACTCACAATTCTCTAATTTCAAACAAGCCAAGTGAGAGCAACTCTCAGATGCTCCAACAAAATAGGGAATTAAATTCCTGTAAGTCTGACAATAGATAATGAGAGACTAATTTTGAATCTTCAAATATACCCAGAAAATGGAAAATACAATTGACCTGATTCCTTCATCCTCAATGAAATTGTCACTAATATCCAGGTCCTCCAAGTTAGGCATGTGAGGAAGAGCATATCTAAGATTTTCTGCATCGTCTTTATGTAAATTGTTTCCCCTATAAGACCATAACCAGATTAGCAATCTTTCATTCATCAAACAACAGCCAAAATGTAAATACAAATGAAACAAACTTATCAACATTGTCTTACGGCGGCTCATATTAAGACAAACTCAAAAAGGTGGAATCAAGACACTATGCACCAATGTGTACCAAAAGCAAAAGGTAATCAGTTATAGAGAAACTGCAGCATTCATTTTCTGTACACATCCGATTATTCATCACAGCCAACAGAAGTTTATCATACAAGAATCTCATATCAAGTATAAAACTGTACTTAGTATCATGCTACCTCAGGTTGAGTACACGTAACAGGTGCAAGGACTTGCCATTTCCAAAGGGCAGATGTGAACCACTTGGGAAACTCCTGTTAAAGTCAGAAAGCCATCCTGATATCTTGAAGAGTGTCCCAGAAACTTTATGTTAGCTTGTAATAATTAAACAAAATATAAGGCATATTATGTTGACTTAAAACTCACTTTATTCTCAGACAGGTCAAGGACAGATATGCTAGACGAATGATTGAGAATAGTTGCAATAAGAGAGTTTGCAAAAGTCCGTCCAAGGTGGTTGTCAGAGAATTTTAATGAGCACAGGGACCTGACAGCAGTATGGAAGAAGGTTAAAATACAGAAAAGTTACTACCTAGGTATTTGTCCAAGTGAAATACTGCAGAGACCATAATTAATCATAGTAGGACCCAGTTATTCGTCTAGAAAAAGTACATACACCTTGAAAATTATGAGATGGATACGCAGTTATCTAATTATACTAAGGTCAAATTAAGTCGTTGGAGTAGTTATGAACTTCTGATTACCCAGAGGACCTGTCAAACTAGATAAAACCACAAAGAGGTGAACTTACGCTCATGTACCTTCCTGAAGACAACAATGACACAAGCCCACTGGGTACAGATACTGCACATGATTCCAGAAAACTAGAGGCAATAATTGAAAAGTGTTGTATCCCATGCCTTTGTACGCTCTTTATGACTACAGAACCACATATTGCATTAATGAAATCGGTGGAAACCACACAGTGAACAAATTCCAGCGATGTCAATGTTTTATTATGTTGAGTGAGAAGTTTGCATAATCCATCAATCTGTGAAACAGTGCAAATGAAACCATCAACAAGGTCATTATGAGGCATTTTGACCTGGGAAAAGCGATTGATATGATTAATCATATTTGCAAAGTGGCAAGCCTGAAACTCCAGGCATTCTGCTATTTGCTCAATTTCCGCTATTTGCTCAATTTTTAAAAAAAATCACACCAGGACCCAGAGAGAGAATGATAGATACTATTATTAAGATAAAGAAAATATTGAAATATGCCTTTATATTCAAATATAAAGATGCTGATCCGAAGTTGGATTCAGCTTGAAGAGGTGAATACAAGTGAGAATCAACTCAAAAGTAGCAAGCAGAGACAGCTTGAGGAGTCTCTATTCCTCTTCCTCCCAAGTTCCACTCACTTTTTTCCTTCCCAACCCATACAAGTAGTTCCCTCCAAGATCTTCCCTGATTTTTCCTCTCTCCTCTACCCACTCACCTGCCGCCATGTCAGCAGTTATGTATTCCCACAAGTATCTTCTTTTTATCCTGATGGACACGCTTCCTCACTTCACCTCTGGATCCACACTTACTTTTCCGTTGGTAGACTTGCAATATCCTAGGAATGGGCTGGTCAATCCCAGCAGGCCCTTTTTTGGTCACCACCTCAGGATCTAAGTTAACTATGTCCCTTCCCACCAGTATTTCAGAATCAGGTTCCTAATACAGAGAGAGATAGAGAAACATACATTTGAGCTTAATATAAGTCTTTCTACTTGTTAGTCACCATCAACAGCAACTATGCATAAAAGGTGTATGGTTCCCCTTTTCTTCGATTACTGACAACCTTGTTAGTAACGAAGTAACTTGAACTGGCCATAGCCTAAGTGCCTAAACGTATACAAATGGACAAAATGCTTACGCCCAAGATGCAATTAGCATGCTAGACAAACCCTATGGACCATTAGCCTTCACTTGTAGCTCCAATCTTGGATTTGGGATGTTAATATGCGTCTTTAGATAGACTGTGTAAGATAAATAGTAAAAAAGATAGCCAATATTAAGCAAGAGGAATACAGTTGTTAAGAACTCTGTTTATTTTATGCTCAGCTTTTTTTGGATAAAAAGCTTGTTTTAGTACATTATAGCTATTTTCCAGGACAAGCAAATCTTCAAAGTACGATTAACAATATATTTGGCACATATAAATTACACACAAATATAAAGTATAAATAAATTATAGATTATTCATATCTATAGGAGGAACGAAGCTTACTTGTTTCTTAGATCTAATCCATCTTAGCGCCAATCTCTGCAGCTTGCATTCCTTTAATAAACCCTGCAAGTCAGAGTATATGACAACATACCATGTTACCTGGTTTTAATGCATCACAAGTTGATATTTAGGAAAACATCATATGATACATGTATTGAACTGTAAACTATAAATATAATATCTTGTGGAAAGCAAATATACTTTCTAAGAGAAATTAGAAAGTTTTTTTTCCCTTAATTTTCTTTTATAGACGTTTCAAAAATGCATGAATCCTAATTGGTTACAATCATAAGATTTCATCATTCAAATTATAATTTGGACATTGTTCTCCTAAGTTTCTTTCGCAGCATTTCAAATGTGCCAATAAGAAAATTCACAAACGAATTTAATTACCATTGTTAAATTATTAAACACAAACTATACCACGAGGCTTTCACAATAACAATCAAAACTAGTTGCTTACAGAAATGTCTTTTAAGAGGAACCTACGATTAAGGTTTTATCAATTATACGAGTGCCCAAAGATTAAAGTACTGAAGTTATACTGTCCAGTGTTTCTTTAGATAAATATATCACCGCCGATGGTTTCAGTAAGCTTGTGAAAGTCACACAATCATTTGACCAGATGAAAATATAATGACTAAAAACTCCAAAAAGATGAAATGAAATAGACTCTGGCTTTAATTTTTTTAAGGAAAAATCATGATATTCTAGAAAGGACAACTTACACTAGTTTCTTCTGTACATAGAACATTTTGCAGTCTCAGACAACTGCATCAAGACGAATTGATATAAGAAGTGAATGAATTGGTCAAAGACAAAACTAAGTGACATATAATTATTAATAATTTGCCAGCATGATTATGATCGTAAATTAGTGATGCATTATCATTGTAGACAAAGACCTTAAAAAACAAGGGGAAACCCAACTTAACAAGTCAGCTGGTTCCAAAACTGATAATCAAATCAAGATCAATCAACAGTCAAGCTTCACTGACAGAAAAGGAGTATTTTATCTAAGAATACAAAAGTGAAATCCAAGGTTTTCTCTTTCCTTTAACGTTTAAAGGCAATCCAAACTGATCGTTACCACATATTATGACACACAAAAACCCAGTAATATCTTACCTTGCATGGCTGCCAAATTGTAGGCAATGGTACGAGAGTTTAGAATGGTCACAAGTTGAATGATTTGTATGTCCCACAAAACCAATATATTTCAGTATGCTGTCTGAAAAGAAGATGGGTGAAGCATAGAGAATACAATAAACTATCAATGATAAACTAAAGGGATAGAAATGAGGGATGAAGGGGTTTGTACACCCCAAAAGATTATTTACACACATAGTGGAGGGAACCTTAAATATTCAGATATTGTGAATGTGATTGATGCAAAAACAAACTCTAAGAGATATTCCCCAGAGGTGAGATTTAAAATACTAAAAGCATCAACTGGCGCTTCAAAGGTTTTTGCAAAAAGGATTGTCAGGTAATTTAGGAAATTTTCAATCATTCATTATTTATCACCTGTCAAAGACATCCTAGACTGCCTTCATGTGGCAAAGTCTCAGAGATTATATAGGTGCATAGATGTAAAAAGTAATACTAACATTGTAATACGGATATCACATGTTACAATCACACGTTACAATCACATGTCTTCATGGACACAGAACAGAGCTGGCAACAGTATTATTCCAGGGGCGAAATTAAATTATACCATAAACACTTTCAAAAGTAAACAGACTTTTCCCTAAGCTAGAAGTAGAAAACAACTTTACAAAGATACTTTCCCTAGAGAGAGAAAGAATTATCATAGTACCTGAAATCTGTATGTCACCAACATACCCATTAAAAGATGGGATTAGCGCTATCTCAGCTGCTTCGTCAAGACAACTGTTAGTTATTTTAGAAAAGATTAAACTTTGAGAAAATACATCAGAAGTTAAAAAAAAAAAAATAATGATACTTATATCCTCTATTGGTATACTTTTGTAAATGGGTCTCCCAATATGCTTGCAGCCAGTCAGTCAGTTGGATCTGGTCAACGAGATCAGGCCACCGTAGCTTAAATAACTTCTGCCAAGCTGCATTTAGATTCCAATTCCTGTAACGATAAAATTCCCACGCACACAATCATAACCAGCAAGGATACAACTACAATTCATTTTGCACAAACGGATGAGTTATGATACGAGTATGAAGTTCTTCGCAACCTTCCGCGTTTTCTCTTTTTCGTTGAGTCATCCTGAGAAAGCTCTTCTGCAATCTGGTCCTCTATCGGCCTGTTCCAATAACAACACGACAGGACAGTCCAACCAAAGTAAGAAACCAAAAGAAGAGGAAACAAAAAAAAAATGCATAAAGGAAACAGTAGCAGTTTAAGAACTAAAGAAAGCATTACCCCATTCAACTACACAGACATGCAGCAATGAGCACAACACTAATAATAAGTGCAAGTGCACCACGAAATCATCATAATCAATTCAGTCTAAACTATAACACGGCCAACAGTACTTAAAATACAAAACCTTTCACCAATTAACTACACAATATTATAACATATCTTCACTTGTTCATAAGTCAGAACTTTCTTAGTTATATATTACAAGAATTAGATATTCCATCAACTACTATTATGTAAAGTGGGTATATTAGACCTAGATATTAAAGGAGTAAGAAAAGAACATACAGATGAAGGTGGAACTTGCGGAGTGCGAAAGGGGGCGAACGGGTGACTAAGGTGTCAAGCAAATCGAAAGGAAGGTCGTAGATAACAGGAATAACATCATCACCTGCAACAATTTCGAACTCTAGGTTACACACCACACACATTCTCTACAATCTCCAATCGATATGTAGATGCAGATAATTAAGTTAAGGGGGGAAAATAAAATTAAGATAGAAATTACGGCGAACAAGTTCGTGAGCAAGTGCGTCGACGCAGAGAGAAATCAAAGACGGAACCTCCGCCATTTTTGTGGAGGAGGGAGCTAGCTGTGGAGCACTGCGCCACCCACCCAAATTGGCAGGAACGACGCCCTTTCACTTGGTTGAAAGGGGTCTATAGAAAAATGGCTAATTATGTTTTTAGTCTCAATCTCTATATAAAAGTTGTAGTCCCCATAATATTTAAAAGTTTGGTTTTAGTCCCTAGAGCTAGATGAGAGTTGACTCCACTGACGTGAACGCTTCAGGCGCTGACGCGGCGCGCCACGTCAGATGCCACGTGGCGTCCCCCCAAAACCCAACCCATGACCCGGAGGCCCTGACCCGACCCGTTTTTAATTAAAAAAATTTTAAAAAAAATTCCATCGCTGCATCTCATCTTTGCAACCCATATCCAACAGCATCCCATCTCTCACCGCTCTCGAGCCCCCACCCCCTCCGCTGTCGCTCTCCACCCCCGCTGTCCACCCCCGCCACTGGTCCCCACCGCCTGCCGTCGAGCATCCCTTCTCTCTCTCGTCGTGGTGGGGCAGGTCA
>QANU01099453.1:617659-655558 GCA_003254905.1 Nissolia schottii
CCCCCCCCCCCCAAAAAAAATAAATAAGGCTGGTCTGCCTTTGCACAATATATTTTAATTACTTTCACTGTTATTTCCATTTTTCTGGGTTCGTATGCTTCTTATTTTTTTAAATGTTTTTGTCAATATTGGGTTCTGGCCTTTTTCGTTTTTGGTCATTGGGTTCTGATATTGGGTCACCTTGAAACCTGATACTTGTAGCTTCAAATGTTGGATCACCTTGCAAGGATAAAGCCCACAACTTTATTTGCCACAAAGCCCATCAATTTAATTTTTTTTACTAGAGCTAAACCAAATGACACTTACAAGTAATAAAAGTACGTCACATTTAACATAAATAAAAAACAAATACACTTCACATTCTGAACTAGCCGTAGATCTGTAGTTTTGCTCCTTATTCGAACACTTTGTTATGTCTAAGCATCTTTTAAAGTTAGTTTAAAAGGTGTATTGCGTTTCCTTTCACATTAGATTCATACACTTTCATCACTTTGAATACTTTCATCATTTACAAAGTCTCTACGAAAAGAAAAAGCACCATGAAAACAAAACAAAAACAGTCACAAGAAGATGAAAAACTACAAGATCTATTGTTAAATAACAAAACTAACTAAAAACACTCTAGATCGAATAGATCATGCTATTTATTGGAAACAAACTTGAACAACCAGGAAAAAGAGGCTCTTCGTCGCACAAGAGAGGCAACGGCGACCCTTCTGCCCCTCTGGAAAGGGCAGGTTGGATTTGTCCTTTTGCCACAATTCCCTCCATTCTCCACAGGTTTTCAAAATCCAATTCATTTTTATTTTTTTTATCTCTCTTCGTATAATCAAACATGATTAATTTTAACATGAGAAGTCTTCACATAACCAAACATAATCAATTTTGACGTGACAAGGTCCAACCCATAGAGATACTTACAAATCACTCATCAAAGTGACATTCACATCGGACAACAAAAATATAACTCATGTCCTTTTAGAATATGAGTTGTTTGCCTACCAAATAGATTGAACAACAGTAGATCCATAACATCTGCTTTTAATTTTGTGTACACTACAATTTCTATTTATTTATTTTTTCAAAATTAGGTGCAATTTCCACTGCTTCAATTCTTCAAGGATTTATGTAACCATTGTATTAGGAGCTGAGCATTGTTAAGCAAAAAAGGAAAAGCTTCTTCTATCCATATCACTGTGAAGCATCTCTCATCTCTCTCCTTTTGTTGCTATTTGATAGAGAAATGACAAAGTGAGAGAAAAAATGAGTCCCTTTCAAGAATCATGCTTACCCCGTCGGCAAAAATTAGGATCTCAAGGATGGGCTGAAGTTAATTATTATGCATACACATAAAAAATAAATAAACAAACAAATAAATAATCTTATCTTATATTGAACACGTGTAACAGAGCAGTCACGGGATTTTAGGGCTGTGCTTCAATTTTTTAAGCTGAAGATTCCACAGTTTTGACTTCTTTTAGTCCAATTATATAGAAATTGTATACAAGCGTAGATTGCGTTTGATACTAGAAATAAGACAGAAGAACAAAGATTTTATGTTCTTTTTATCTGAGTTTCAACAAGGTATAAAAAATACACAATATTTCTATCTTCATGTGTTTATTCCTCTATTTTTTTCATTAGTTCCAAACATAGCCATCTAGAGTAATTTGCCATAACAATGCACCACTCAGGAATATTCTCCAACTTTTTTACTCACTTGACAAATGCCCTTACACCCTTTCTATATGAAAAAAAGTTTTGTCCCCTTTAATTCAGGTTTCAGACTTAGCTAGATGCTATTAAGTGTCAGGCTTATATCATATGTATTGTAACCCAAGAATCTTTTTTTTCCTCTCTAATCTCTCTTTCATTATGTTCCCCGAGTTATTCTATATGTGGAATTGGATAACTAATACAAGTTGACCACCTCTCTATCAGCTGATTAATTATTTAATTATGTGTAAGACTTTGATTAATTATCATTATTTTTTCATGGAATGTTTTACAATTTAGCCAGCTTGCCACTTGGCACATAAGTATGCGTGATTTGATCATGTATTATATAAATAAACGTATTACTTTTCTGATTGGTTGATTTTTGATTTTTTCACAGAACTTTAGTTCTGGCTCATGTAATGTAACACTGAATAATCCTTTTCGTGCAAACAAAACGAATTTTGTAGAGGATGTGACAAGAGATTTTTAACGAAATATGTGTAGATTCTGAGGGCATACTTGTTTCAACTTTAGGATCGTTCTGTTATTGGACCACAAACTTTTTCTTAGTATATGAGACCACTCCATGTGTGTAGGAGAATATATCATGTAAGATTTAGAGCTAAGGCAAGTAGATATATAATACTATGAATAAAACTATTTACAATTTGTTGAATTACACAATCATTGCCTATAGGTATTTACAAAATATAAGCTAATAGGGGCTGATTTATCTACTAACCTTCTACTTATGAATCGTCATGACTTAGATTTAATTTTTAAGATTATTTTATTAATGAGATTTATAACACTAAACTGCGACCCTTTAGCTTAGACTTAACCTAGATTATAGGGTACAAAAAAAAATATTGAAAATTTGCAACCACAAAGTCAAATTCTGATTATCTTTTTGATGCATTGAGGAGACAAGTAATTAGGGGAAAAAGTACAAGTGTCACCCATCCCAACGAGTACTGCGTGAATCAAAATAGAGCAGGCAAAATTGTAAGTGCATTTTACTCAGCTTTGTTCCTGAACATGATATACCGTTTTGTGTTTGGTGGTGGCATTTGGCAATCAATTCATTGATCATGAATGAATAATATATGATATGATATATAATGGGAGCCAGCCAGCTGATTATCATTGCAAGAGGGCAAGAGGGCAAGAGAGCCAAGAGGAAAACTAGGAAAGAGAGGATTGAATTATCGTGCTCATTTGGGGCTGCGGTGGGTCCCATGTTCCATACAAAGTTGTACACATGGTGGTGCTGCAGCAGCAAGGTCCACCACATCTGTGCCTACATTTGACCCGGCAGAGACAGCTTGTCACAATGGTATACGACTAAGGAAATGAATCCACGCCAAAAAAAAATGTTACTGTAATTTGATCATATATTAGTCTTACGAAATTGTATTGAGGTGTTGATGATTGAGTACTCGAATACAAGCATGTATTATGTTTCAACTGTCAGAACTGAATTAGAATTCACACTTATTGCTATGTAAGATTGTTACAGTTGTATCAATCTACCTACATGCTGCAGTTCTCTCTTTCAACCTTTATTAGGGCTTGCCATTTGCAAAACCTGAAATTCCTTTTTCTGGATGAAGATTGAAATGCTGGCATCTTTTCCTACGTCACACCAACAAATCTTTTTTCTGACATATCTAAATTCCAGCTAGTCATTCTTAGTTACTGAAGAAGTACAAGAAGTTATTTTCTATTTCCCGAATAAAAAGGGCAGACATTAATGTTTTACTGTCTCATGAAACACCTTAATACAGAAACCAATCTGCTCTGCACTGCACTGCACTGCACTGCAGTGATTAGTTATATGTAACGGTCTCTTAATACCAGTGTAATTTTTTTTATGCTCTTTCTGGCAAACGCGTAGGTAGCTATTTATTACAGTCAATAATATAAAAACTACTACACAAATTGAAACAATTTTAGGTAGCATTTAATAGATTAGGTAAGTAGGGTCCTATGTTGTTGATAATCGAATAGACAACAATAATAGAGTTGCAATATTTTTAGAAAAAAAAACCAAAAAAAAAAAACCAGAAAGGCACGTCAAGGGATTCATTCAGGCCCTGCTAGTCAAGTCAACAACAGCATCCTCCACAAGTTCTTCCAGCAACTTCCCCTCTACTTCCTTCACCAAAATATCAATCTCCAATCCCATAAGTTCAACCCACCCATTCCCCACAACCTCTTTTCGGACAACACTCTCCACCACCAGGCTGTTGCTGTCCCCACAATCACCCCAAACAGACCTCATCCCACTAGATACTAGCCCCTTCATGTGCGACACAATGAGGTCCACCAATTGAGGAGCTTCACCCTTGGGGACTGGGAGGAGCACACAATGACTCCCACTCCACAACCTGCCCATTAAGTACTTCTCTGATCCGTAGCCTGTAATTTCCATTAGCGCAACATTAACGCAATCGAACACTAGCTTCTGATTAGATCTCTTCTGCCTCCTCCTGGCTTCATGGAGAGGCTGAGGTTCCTTGTCATTCGGATTGGCATAACTGTCCCTCAATGATGGGTCCAAAGGGCTATTGAGGGAATGCCATCTAGAGTAGAACGAGTCGGGCGGCACCTGATCATCGACTCCAGCTGCTGATAGTAGTTTATCGACGAGGACAAGCCAATCTTTCTCCTCTACCTTGGTGTCTTGGGAAACCGACAAAGGCCTTGCTGGATAGGGACTTGCTACCTCTGCACAAGATTCACCCCATGACAGGGTCCGGGCTATTGATTCAATAGGTGGTGATTTGTCAATTAAATTAGATTTCAGGTGCGGCCGGGATGATCCTACAGAAGAAACAGCAGTCAGGTAATAAAACAGTAACAAAGACAAAATTATTCAATATAACTTCCTCAAATAGCAAGATCATGGACAGAGAAAGGCCTAGAGTCATTACCCAGCTGACCACCCTTCATACATTCCAAGGACTCATGAGCTGCATTATCATCTTCAAATGGAGGTTCTAAAACTGAGATTGGACTCGGCTGATCTGGGTTTTCAAGCACTGTTGCTTTTGATACAGTCAATCCAGGCTGTGAAAACAAAGAAAGCAGTTTTAGAATCCTCCAGTCTATTGATTTACTAATTTCCAGTAAAGATAAGAGAGATCTCACTGATATGGTCCCCAAGACATGGCAATCAGTTTTTCATTTTATAAACAGTGATAGTAAGAAATCAGTGAGGGTGAGATTTACTGATTAGGTCTAGGCTGACTGAAAAAAAGTATTTCTATTACTTATCTAGTAGTAATCAGGTATCCAATAGTGTTCGCACCAGGTATGGTTCTCATTGGTTTGTTTCCCTATTCAAATGAATACAGAAAATCCCAAACTATTTTGTCAAGCAAATTGGTTTTCTTGGTGGAACCTTCCAGGCTGCCACCATATCATCTAATTTCTTAACATTAACCTATTCAGCCTACAACTCATGCATCACAAGTTTCAGGGGCTTTAATTAGTTAGGTTAAGAATGCTCGAAGTTACTGCTGAGTCATGAAGGAGCACTTAAGAACCCAAAGTTAGACATTATGTTTATGGTGTTACATAGCAAGAACCTAATCCATATGTTCAAAACAAAAAAAGGACAAAAAAACATTAAAATCCAACAACACCCTTCAAGGTTTAGAATAAGCAATCTATAATCTATACTGATTGGTTTTTTTCAATTCTTCCATCTTTAGCAAGGGAAGGACGAGGGGACTGAGAGAAGGTGGGTGATTTAAAGGCCGTCAATGAGTGACCATAAGCAACCAATAGCAAACGAAAGGAAATTTGCGCAACACACCATTTGAAAAATAGTAGATTGAAATGTGCATAATAGTAGTAGTTATTACCTCTAGGGAAATTATGCCATGTCCATTAGACACAGAATCCGATAAAGTTTTGCCAGATGATTCATATAGAGCTGGAATAGAACACTCTCCGAAGGCACCACTGTTGAAGCTTTGAATCTCTTCATCCCTAAGGACTCCATGCGAATTTACTGGAGATACTGACGTTTCAGTGATAGTAGATTGAGATTCGTCTTTAGATTGAGGCAGAAAAGATTTTTCCTTGGTTGATTTCTTATTTTTTGAGAAAAAGAAACTTGTAACTTTCCCTTTAAATGATGATTTCATACTCTTTGACTTTGTCAGCTCCTTGGAGCCATGTGCTTTGCCAGCATCGTGATCACAAACTTCAGCACTGGGCCCAGTTTCATAGATGGTAGAAGATACAGGAACAGATTTTGACCTGGAAAGATTTTTGGGAGAACCATCCATGCATATTTCTTCATTGAAATTACGACTGCAGGAACCAGAACTGCTAGGTTCTTGGCCTTTATTATTATTCTCAACCTCAGGTATTATAGATTTCTTTATATCTGAAAGAGCAAGCATCTCACCCAAGGTAGAGCTTCTCCGAAGATGCCTTTGCTCTTGTAGACCCTTGTTTGATGCCATCATGGCCCATCTTTCAGAAAGTCGCTTCTTGGCCTCTCTACATACTGATGACTCAGGAGAACAGGAAGCACGACTGAAGGATGATGAAGAATAAGGACTGCCACAGCGATTGATGTAATCCCAAGAATGCCTAGGAGATGGTGACATGACTTCCAAATCACTGAAATTCCCTGCAGCATACTCATGATCTGATTTGTAAAATGAACTATCATCACCAATATAGCCATTGCAAAATACTGAAGAATACAAAGTATCGTCTCTTTGATGGCTCCTCAGGTTTTCATGCATTTGCTGTGAGATTTCTTTTGTGTCTTTTCTTGATTCCAGTGCATCAGAATCTTCAGGTCCATGATAGAAATTTCCACTATGAAGATTACGAGGAGGAGATGAAGTTGTTGGAGAAACCACAGCCTTAACCTCATGAGTCTTCCCAGTGCTAGGCTTCAATACCACTATTCGTGTAGGTTGAACTGGAAAATCATCAGCTTTCTGACTGGCTGGAGAGTACAGAGGGCTACTTTTCTCCCATGCAGCTGCCTGACCAACATTTGATGGTTTCTTAATCAGTCTCTCGTTTTTCTTACCCTTTCCACTGGATTTTTCATTGTCAACCATCTTTGAAGGTTTAAGAACAGTAATACGCTTTGTCTCAGCTAGTGGAGTTGACTGAAGATCATAAAGATTCTGCGAATCCAATAACCTGATTAGTAGATCATTATTGGAGCTTAAAACTTCCAAGGCTTCGTCAAACTCCTTGGACTGGCGCAGTCTCTCATCAGTCGAGAGGCGTTTTGCTTCCATAAATTTCTGGCGGACAAAAGCCATTTTTTTCCCATTAACATCTTCAGTCCACCTTTCTCTCTCTGGAGTCCTGTCTCTTAGATTGTTCATTCTCTGAGATTGCAGCCATATTTCATAAATATCCCTGTAAGCAATCTGTTCTGTGCTTGGATGAGCTTCATGAAGCATTTCCTTGTCCATAAACCTATCTTCCAGCTGCCAATGTCTGAAGGGCGTACCTGGATGGCCACACATATGTTGAGAATAATCTCCTCTATGACTTCTTTCAACAGCTAAATTAGGCTCATCCTGAGGGAGGGCATCAAGCCCCATTAATTTGGCAACTACATTTGGTGGATTGTGGTTGGAAACAACTTCTTTGGACATTTCTTGGTCTATGAGCATCTTGATTGGAGTTCCATTTATTTTCTTCTTTGAAGAAACTCTCATTGAGTCTGAAACAATCTGCAAAGTCGATGAAAAGGGGAAAATAATTAATAAATAAATAAGAAGTAGCAAAGCATTCATCATCTCATTTATCTTTTCCTTTTCAAGACACACCCAATTAGCTTGAATGATAATAAACAATAATGGTCACCAAATTACCAGATTATCCTCTATCTGATCAATAAATGACGGACTCATGACCCTTGCCACATCTGATTGACTTCTTGAAAGTGAAGAAGCTGCAAGTCAGGTACAATTTAGTGAGATGGGATGATACAACGGCACAGCAAAATTCCAAGAGCAGAAATCATAAGTACAACTTTCCAGATAACATGAGAATAGATAAAACCAATTGACAATGTAAATAAACGTCCATCTGGGTAGCATGGTACTCATGATTTCATATAAAATCAGACAGATGACCAAGAGAGAGGCGTCAATCAAGAATTCAGTCAACGAAAACCAAAATGAAATTAGCTCCAAATAAAAACTACAAGACAAATAGGGACCACCAAACTACATATCATACAATATTCTACATTTTCTCTTAAAATCATCAACTCAACCCACCTCTCCAAACCCCATAACTAAGATCAACGAGAGAAAACCACAAACTTATTTTAACATAACCATCCGTGATAATCACAGAATGAAGAGTCAACCAACTCCTAAGCAGGATCATCCAAAAAAAGAAAAGCCAGTACCAAGTAAGTAAAGCATTGAATTTGGGAGGCAAAGAAAAATCAAATTCTTCCAAGGCAATGTTGAAATCCTAATATTAAGGTAAAACAGAGAGAGGAAACAAGGAAATCACCATCGCGATGTGGCTTATCGGTGAGTAGCCTGTTTCCGGATACCCCAGCAGCATTCAAATCGAAGAGGTTAACCATTCTTCCGAGGCATCCCGGAAATGGCTTCTCAACATTGTGAACCTTTCTGCTCTGCACCCCATTCATTTCAGCAGCTGCACATACCAAAAAAATAAGGCCCCAACATTAATCCTCACACACCACACATATGGGTTTGTTTGGGAGGAATCTCTATCTAAGCTGAAAACCAATGAAATGCACATAAAAACATCATCATCACAGAAACAGTAAAAACAAAAAGGTAAAGAAGAACTAATTATCAAAAACACGGAAAAAAGACAAGATCCAAGTACCAAACAGACGGCAACACAATCAACACAGGGAAGAAATCAAGGTTCACGATTAAGGGGGAATACCCAGAAAAAGCAACTGAAATTCGGTGTGGAGAAAACTTTCAGAACAAATTCCAATCTCGAACCTCAGTGCTAAATATATAGACTGAGCCAACCCAGAATCAGGAACAAGCGCAAAATAGAAAGAGGGCAAAAAAAGGGGGGGAAACAAAGACACGAAGCACAAGAACCCAAATTGTTCAAAGATGTCAGCAAATTCACACGAATAATCAAATCAAATCATGCGTCAGCATAACCCAACCCCAAAACCAAAACAAAAAAACCGCAGGTTTCAGTTCAGATTTGAAAGAGGGAGAGAGAGAGAGAAAGATGAGACAGTGACCAAATGCGTTTAAGCTCAGTGATAATGTGCTCTCTCTAACCGCAGTGATTAGGCCCCGAGAAAAAGCGAAACGACATTCATTTCGAATCCCCAAACAGCTAGCAGCAGAAAAGGAAAGGAGAAGAAAAAAACGGTGAAAGCGGAATCTCGGTTGCAAATAAATGAAAAGCAAATCTAGAAAGAGATGAAAAGAGTGATTGGGAGCGAAGAGCAGGGGGATTCGGGAACGGCGAGATCGAGGCGAATCCAAAAATAGCAAAGTTTCTTTTCTCTCTCAGAAAAAAGCGAAAAGGGCGCGTGTGGGAGCGGACCTGGTGGTGTGCAGGAGCGACGTCGTCGACGGTGACATTCGAGCCGCGGCGGCGGCGGAGGAGGAGCAACGGCGGGATCTGACGTGGCAAGAGGCGGAGAAGCGAAAACAGAGAGAGCAAAAATGAGGGTAGCGTCTCTCTCTCTGAATCTGTCTGTGCGTGTTAGCTGAACAAGAGAACAGTGGGTATTGTTTCCGTCCACCGACTCTGTTTGTCCGACTTGAAACCCCCCTTTTTCCTTTTCTTTGAGTATGCTATTTATATTTGTATTACTGTTACTCCTATAAATCCCAGTCATTTATTTATTTATTTATCTGTTTTGGATTGCGGGTGGAGACCAGAGACAGAATATTATGACTTAATTAGTATGAATCTACGAAATTAATCTCGTGTTCCTTTATTTTGTCTTTACGTGAAAAAATATTACTCCTCCTAAGAAAAGTATGTTTTTTATTTGTTACGTGTAGTGTGAATTAAGATGGAGATTTGGAACTGTCAGCTGTTTTGAGATAATGTTATCATCTATGTGAAGAGATTAGCTGGTATTAGTACAATGGTCATCCTACCTGTCTCCACCTTGTCACCATTCCATAACACATTATGAATTTACTTTTTATAAAAAATGAGATCCATGACAAAAATATTATTTTGACATTAAAATTGGTGTTAGACATTAAGACTTCATGATGTTAAAATAACACCAATGTTGATGTTATCATATATGTTAAACATCAACATTCATAATATGTTGTAAGAATAATTTTATTATTTGAACATATAAAAATGTATATATATTTTATCACAAATGAATCACATGATGTGTTACGAGAAAAATGATAACCTTTAAATACATTCAAATAGTAAAATTGTTATAAAGGCAGGCAAGTACCTTTCAAATGCTTCGTGATTTTCTTTTAAACAAAAAATCTCACATTAAGTTTGCAAGAATCTTCACTACAATTTAAATTTAAAAAAGGATTTACGAATACTTTTATGATATTAATTGGATTTAATTGAAATAACAATAAATGTAAATGAGTTTTATATTGTCATCAAATCATATATCAACATATTAACAAATATAATTAACTATCACACTAACTACTTGAAAAGTTATCTAAATAAAAAAGAATAACAATAATTGAAAGACTTTGTAAAAAAATTTACATTAACAGCGCATCAAAATTAAATTCAATAATTTTTACACACCAACAATATATTGTGATTCAATTATTTATAACCAAATATATAAAAGTAGTTCAATCTTATTCTTTAAAACGCATTTAACCGCGTCTTTTATTCTTCAAATGCTTACAATATTTCATTTAACTTGAAGATCACAAATATAAATTTTAGTTAATTATAAAATATATTTAATTAACTTTTTTTTTAAAAATTGAACAACCCAATAAATTATTACAATATACTATTATAAATAATTTAATATATTATCGCGTAATTGAATTACAAGATCCATCATAGTCTCTATCCGGAACTATGACCAGCCATTGCCTTGAGTCAAGTGCGGGGTAAGAAGAAGACCGAGTACATTAAGTTCGAGTATAACAAAAAAAAAATTAAATGTAGCAAGTGTTTTTTTATCGGAGATTCTAGATCTCCAGTAATAAGTAATTTTTATTTTTGTTACATATTAAAGAAAAAGAAAGAAAAGATTCAAAGAGCTTTAACTTATTAAGAAGTGAGAGGAATTTACTTTGCTTAGAAGACTTAAAGGGTTTAGCTCATTGAGAAGTAGTGGGAGCTCTTCTCACATGCTCGCACCTATCAGCCCAAAAGGAGAGCTCATGACGCTCATATAAGAAGAAGGTCGTAGAGCTAAGACTCCAAGCCTGATTTGGCCTAATAGGAGGAAGCGACAACTTCTCCTCCCACAATCAGCGGAATGCATAACCAACTCTTGAATAGGCGAAAAAGATAGGTCGCGGAAGTCGACCTGCGAATTTCTCACGTTTTATCTCTATCTAACTATCATAACTCACATATAAAAGCACATGACATCAGGTCATTAGGTATCACTAATTTTCATTCTAGAATACTCATCTAACATTTGTACTTATTTAAGCGTTGGAGTGTCTTTATAGGTACACCCACTGCCGATCTCTCGTGAGGAATTTGTTTATAGCTTCCGTTTAAACGTTGGAGCTCCGTCAGGGCAACTTCCTCAACTCTCTGCACATATTTAAGTAAGTAACTTTGTTCACTATATGAATCACTCGCGAACAATTTTCTAATAAATCAAATTGACTCGAATCAAATTAATAAGTTTTAATAAACTTTCAAATATTAACAGTTTTGAAAAAAAGGAAAAGCATGTAGATCGTGAATTTGGGCTTCGGCATATTTATTTGTCTCGTTGCGGCACATGCTCCTCCTCATGTATGTGATAGGCTGGGTTTCTCTTGAATACTTTCCATGTTTTGTTTTTAACTGCATAAGTCCAAATAAGAGAGTTACCGAGGGATGTTTTTAAAGAATTTATCACCATTATTATTAGATATAAAAATGATTAGATGAAGGGTTTTAACTTTTTTTTTTCCCGATAGATAGTTGTGTTCATATAACCAACAAAAACCAATTACAGAGGGGTTAGAGGGTTAGAGTAACCACTGCATAAAAAAAAGATTGAAAGATTCTAGTGATATCATAAGCAACAAATTACTAATACAAGAGAAAAATAATAATAAAAAAGTCAAAATTAGGAAAAAATCAAAATTATAACCTAAATCTCCTAAATATGACTGACAACAATAACTAAAATATAAGGTTATTGAGAGGAATTGATTTTTCTTCATATTCTCCAATTACCCTTTGCTAGAGACCACATATAGGACAGACAAGGCATGACAAACAATTGATTTAGAGCAACTATTAATATTCCTTTAGGAAACTCAGTCATCGCTTTCTACAAGTGATTAGATCTTAGATCTCCCGCCAAAACCTTAAGATTATAATTAGTCAATTTCATATCCCAACACGACCTTGCAGATATACACCATAGTAATGTCATTCCACCAATATCTCATATTATCCGTGGAGATGTCACAAATAAGATTGAAGGCCACAAGCACAAACGACAATCAACGACAACACTAAGGGAGGTAGCAACCACAATTGAGAGAGTGCGCTGATGATGAGGAGCTAGTATAACAAAGACTAGACACTATGGATATCATGGTGAAGAGCCCTATAGTCTAAGAAGAGGTTGTTATTGGAGGACAACTTCGGATGGCGACAACAAGAGGTGACCCTTGACACATAGAGAGAACAGAGAAGAAATGCCCACTTAACAATGACAAAAACAAAGTGCAAGAAATGAGGTTTGGGTGCACAAGGCGAACGAAAGAGGAGGGTCATATATAACGACAATGGAACAAAGGATCACAAGTCTAGGAGGGTGGTGGCTAGGGTTTCAAACTAGGAAGCATGAACACTTCGTGAGACTGTCGTGTCCCCGTTTCTGACACATAAAGACACTTGTCGAATACACGTCCACAGTTCACACGTGTTAGAAAGTGTCAAAATAAAAGTTTATGATTAGTTGTGTCTGAGCTATATCAAAAAGTTTTTGAACCGTGTTCGACCTGTGTTCGAGTAAAAATTAAATAAATACTAAATAATTTACAATAATACGGTCCTTATAAAATTAGTAAGTATTAAAATATGAAACTATCTAAAATGCTTCATATATTTTGCAAGAAGTTTAGAAAATATTAAAAATTGATAGTTCGATATAAGAAAAATTAGGATATTATTATAACCATTAAATTTTATACATATATATGTCGTGTTCATGTCCTCTAAAATTTTGAAGTTTGTGTGTTTTGTCTCACGTGTCCGTGTCAATGCTTCTTAGGTTTCAAATCATTGATGCACGATGAAGGGTTTAACTTTACTAATAATACTAGTAACATTTAATTTGTTCAAGAAAAATGTTATAGGCTCTCACAAAATCAACATCTGCAAATCCTTACATACTAAATGATAGATAGGTCACTCATATGACATGTTTGAATTTTTGGTGGGAGGAGGTCAAGCATTGATTTTGTCAGTTAGAGAAGTGAAAATTTCTCACTTCTTGCTAGCCCAAAATCAATTTTAAATGACTTTGTTAAGGGACAAGGCAAGAGTTATTACCATACAACACCTCATAACTTTATTTTTTTTTCATGTGGAAATTTAATTAAAATTTAACCTAGTTCTAAACTCACAATAAACAATACTAATGGACGATAGAAACAACTAAATGTTAGGATCAACAAATTAAAAACCGAGGAGGTATAAAATATACCGGAGTCTTTACTGACTTTGATCTACACTATTCCATATCCGAATATGATTATCTGTTTGCTCCTACTAATAATTAACACGATTAAAATACTAGTACAGATATACTATAGGTTATTATTTTTTAATGCTATAGATACATAATAGATAATTTAGTATATCGAATACAAGCTGGAGAATATATAACAGCAAAGAAATATAATTGAATTTAAAAGCAAAGGAAAACGAGTATTATTAATAAATGAAGAAATTGAGGATATGAAATGGTGATTAGGTTGAGAGTTGAGAGGGATTTAAGGGAGAGAATTGGGGTCTCAGCTTTACTAAAGTCACTGGGAAGCTTCACTCCTGCTGTCCTCTATCTGCGGTGCGGTGGACCGCTCTGCATCACCACGCGCCCTTAACACAGGAATGACGTCCGTACATCATCTATTTCAATATTTTTTTTTAGGTTACCTGCCCGGTATCTAAGACTTAGCCTTGATTAATCCGGATCGACCCGGGTCGCACACCTAGCTATGGCGGGTGAGTCCCCCAGCGGGAATAACTGCATACACAAGGTCTCGAACTCGGGACCTTACTTAAGCGATACCAAGCCGCTTACCACTTGAACCAACCCCTGTTGGTACATCTATTTCAATATTGATTTCATGTAAGTCTCTTAACAAAAAAAAATTAATTAATTGATAAGCATTTTCAAAGTTATTTTAAATATTTTTTTAGTTTAAAATATTCAAAAATTAACAAAAATAATATTTAAAATACTCAGAGGCCAATTAAAAATATTCATACATCAATTGAGCTTCTATTAATTGTGTATCCTTACTGCTTCTATTAATTGTGCTATTAAAGTTGTGTTTTTATGAAGGCAAGCACATAGTGTCCACAAAGTGATCCGCTAGTATCTACAAAAATTTAATAAAGGAAATTTTACTAGAAGCCTTTTTTTTATGTCCAATTTATATTTCACCTTTATCTTTACAACAATAATTAACTACTATTTAAACTGTCTGTTCATGAAGACAGACATGAAGTGCCTGAAACAAACCGCTAGTATACAATAAAGGGATTCTCTTCTTTTAATGTCTAACTTTATTTTTCATTATTTACACCAGAGTTTATTTGTTTAGAAATTTAATATAGGGTTAGAAATGGAAGTTCAACTTATCTACTATAACCTACAATAAGTTCATTGAGTGATTCCACTTTTCACTATTCAGGAAAAAAAAATTACTACAAATTCTCATGTTGACACAACTTCTCTCTATTTTATGCAACTTGCTACATTTTTTTGGGTTTCCTTTTTGCAGGTCTACAATCAACCTTTTCACTTAGACCTCCCCTATCATCTTCTTTCATCACGCATCCAACACTAAACACTTTGATAGACACAAAATATCTATTAAGACCTAATAATAATAATAAATAATGCTTAATAGTTGATATTTTATGGATCAAGATTCTCTCATTTTTAAAATAAAAAATAAGAGGGTTATGTTTAACATTTAACGATTTATTTATACAATAATATTACATGTATATCTTATTTTCATTCACCATACATCTACCTCGTATTAAATACTTTTGTGCCTACTACAAATCCTCACTCGCACTTAAACGCGCGTGTACACGCGATTTGCGCTCCTTAGTTTTCATTCGTGTGCACAAACTTTAACAATGTAATTGCACAAATATTAACAACATGAGTGCACAAACATTAACATAATCAAAAACACATATTATATTGTGAACAATTTCAGTGCACAAACTTATAAAACAATAATGCACAAACTTAAACATAGGTGTGCAAACATTAACAGTATGAAAAACACATTTATATTGTGAACAATTTCAGTGCATAAACTTCAACAATGTAGGTGCACAAACATTAGCAACCCGAGTACACAAACATTAACAACATGAAAATCATTACATAGCAATTGCATAACAAAATCAAATTGTTTTATTGATAAATCTAAGTCATAAGGATGACAGTAGTAGGTTATGGCCATGTTTGAGATAACATGAGTAACATAATCATAATTTCAACTACTGTTTCGATTGAACATGTCAGACAATTTAAAAATAACAATTAACCCACCTATTATTAGCATAACAAAATAAAGTAGCATGCATTTAACTTCAATTTCAGTGCACACACTTTAAAAATGTAAGTGCACAAACATTAGCAACACATGTGCACAAACATTAACGACATGTAAAACACATTATTCTATGAACAATTTCAGTGCACAAACATTAACATGAAAAACATATTATGTTGTCAATAATTTTAATGCACAAACTTTAACAGTGTAGGTGCACAAACATTAGCAACGCGGGTGCACAAACATTAACAACATCAAAAACACATATACTGTGAATAATTTTAGTACACAAACTTTGACAACATAGATGCATAAATATTAACAAGACGGACACACAAACACTAACATGAAAAATACATTATGCTATGAATAATTTTAAAGTGCAAACTTTAACAGCATAAGTGCATAAACATTAACAACACAAGTGCACAAACATTAACAACTCGAAAACACATATTATGAAATAGCCAACCTTTTATCATCTTAAGCATCCGTAACAAGTAATAGTCCACTCAAGCATCTGTACAAAGTAAACCACCATTGTTAAAGGTAAACATCGTCTATTCCCCAAAAAAACTAACTTTTATCATCTTAATTTCATTTTAATCAACTTTCAGGTGATAGGAGAAGGGTGAAGAGAATAACGAGTGTGGATGAAGAGAAAGAATACGGAAAAAAAAATAGATTCAAGTGACAGGAGGATGATGAGAGGAGGAGGAGGACGATGATGGAAAACATGCTCAGGGTTGGATGCGCGTTGTTTATAAATTTGGAGAGTATACAGAATACGTATTCTAATCATTAATTATGCATATTGGAGATGTGGATGTACGGGGTGACATAAAATAGATCTACATGGATCATTTTTGTTATTTATATATGACATTCATCTTATCTCATCACCTCTAATAAATAATAAGATGATAAATATAACACTCTCTTTTTCATTTTAAAAAAAATATAGGAATCTTTGACCCATTTCTTGTAATGTTCGTTTACAATTAAGAGAAAACATTTTTTTAACTAAGTAATTATTAATTAATTATCACGTAGGCTATATATATTATGTCTATGAAGTTGAATTGTGAGCAATTCGGTGCTTTTGTTATTATTTTTGTAGGTCAAACATGTTTTGGTGGCGTAGTTAAAATCCGAATTGCCATGTAGTACGTGTTTCGGATGGTGGCAAAGCAACCTACCACCAACTAATGAAGACCCTTACAATTACATAACGATGAGGTGGGGCTTCAATACTATTATTGCTCCAACTAACCTCTTTCCCCTTAAATTAAAAATAACAATGTAAAGTCTTAACACACTGATTTAAACCAAAAAAAATGCTAAGAGGTTCAAAGCAAAAATAATAGAGAATTAATACGCGGATGGTATCTTCCCAATGCTTGTTTCAAGGAAATTTTTGACAACATCATTCTATGCTCTTTTCTTAAAAATGCACCGAAAGATCAATTTTTTTTTTAAATTTTAAATTAACACTACTTCTTAATCTGTCTAAATTGATGGTTATTGTTCTAAAGTAATTTGTACAGGAAATGAGGTTACACGAACACGTGTAAAAGGATGGGAAGACGCATTGGCAGAAGCTCTAACACAGTGTTCTTGGTGCAAGAGTGCGACGACGGGGTGTACCCGCAAATGTACTCTGACACTCAAGTAAGTACAATGGTTTTTTTGAGTATTCTAGAGTGAAAATGAGTGATACATAATGACCTGAGGTCATATGCTTTTATAGGTAAGCTAAGTCGGTTAGTTAGAGATAGAACGCGAAAAATTCAAATAGCAATTTTTCCTTATCTTTGAGGTTTATCTTACCCCGCTTATCTAAGAGTTAGTACACAGCCTGCTAAGTTCACGAGGAGAGCGCGTCGCTCCTCCTCGGCTGAGTTGGGTCCAAGTTCTTGGGCTCGCGGCCTAGAGAGCGCCCATTGGGCTGCCCCCTCCTGGACTTGTGTTGCGACTTTTTCCTCTTATGAGCGTTGTAGAACTTTCCTCTCAAGTTGAAGAGTGTAGGTAGGTGATGTGAGCACTCTTTGTGCCCTTTATCTCTAGTCTATAATAATTACAAATCAGTTTGAATCACTCATGCGTAGCAAAAATAAAAATAAAAATTGAGACTCGTAATCCTTATCAAAATTTAGTTACTTAAATGATATAATATGACTTTATTATTAGACCAATAAATTGGTCATATTATTTCATATTATTTAACAACTGTAGTTTCTATCATGCACTTATACTTCTTCTATGTGTGTATTACTTATTTACTTAAAAAACACACACATAGCAAACATGACCAAGCCTTTTACTATGTAAAGGGAAATCCATCAGTGTCTAACATTAATTCTAAGGCGATTTGGATTTGTTACATGAATAGTTATTGTGTAAGGGGTCAAGTTAAGGAGCGTACGTCCTATAAGAAGTTGTACATCTTCAAGTCAGCTAAAATTGAATAATTAATGCATACAACGATACAATGATATAACATTACAACTTATAGTACTACTTTGGTGGCGGTCTTTGAAAGTAAAAAATATTGCATATTTATGAATGAAGCACATTTAATGAATTATTATCAATAATTAATTTATTATTATTATATATATGTATATATTTTAAAACATTACAAATTAAAATTAATAGTTAATAATATTTTTAGAACATACATTAAATATACTCTAATAGTCTGAACTAATTTCTCATTTTCAGATGTATTTTAGCTTAGCCCTCCATATTTTTTTTAAAAAAAAATTCATATTGCATTGCATATGTATGGTGTGGATACTATATTTATTTTCTTCCTTATAAATGTGATGTTAATAACATTTACACATAATAGTTACATGGTTTCCTAAAACACCATTTATTTATTTTTATCAATTTCGCAACACTTTATAGTGTAGGACTTAGGGTTTATCAAGCCTTTCTTAATAATATATCTTTGGTTTTTGTTCGACAGTCTAAATATAATTATGTCTAAACAGATATTTTATGTACGTATATTTCCAAGCAAATATAAAATTAAAAATGTTATGTGTACACCTAATTTCACACATTCATACATACATCATTTAAATTAGATAATTAATGATTATTATACGTATACAATACAACTTTCTAAAATAGAGCACAAACTTAAAGGCGTTAAAACATAAATATTACAGGCGTTAAAGTACAAACTTTATGTGCATTCATGCACAAACTTTATTTGGACTACACTACAAAACCTATAATTCAGAGTTATATGCAATCTGAACTTTATTTAAAAATGCACAAACATTATAAATAATAACGCATAAATTTTATACATATGAATGCACAAACATTACAAAATTATCAGAATGTTTTACAATCCGAACTTTATTTAAAAAAATGCAGAAACATTATACGTAATAATGTACAAATTTTATTTTCACGAGTGCTCAAACATTACAAACTTGTAGATGATATTCTCAATGATATTTAATTAAGTACACAAATAATATTATAAGCATTAAAATATAAATTTTATGTATATAAATAAAAAATATATGTATAGTATATATTTTTAGGTGTACGTATAACAGAACTCATATAAAATTATATAGAAAGTTTACGATGAAGCTAGCTCAACTCACAAAAGAACGTCACCAAAAAGGTATTGACTTTTTATAATAGTATGTCTTGACCTTTAACTGAACAATCTTTTTTCTTAAACTTTTATTTATATAAAGAATAAAAAAGAGTTGCATATACAATTATTGGTAATTTTGTCCATAATCAATGTTCTCAAAGCAATATGGGTTACGCGTATAATTGCTCTGTCATGATAGCAAAATGAATCATTGAAGGAAAAACTATGCAAATTGTTACACTTTAAAGGCAATTAATTATGCAACCCAACTGTAAGATAATTGCTTATTTATTTAAGAAGCTTAGCTCCTCCATCATTAGCCCAAAATAGAATAAGTAAACCTATATAAATGAGACATTACTTACTAAAGAAAAAGAAAATATGTGAAGATGGCATTAGATTTTTCGAACACTTCCACTATAGTTCATCCCTTGGCTCAATAGCTACTTAGGAACAACCAAAAACATAGGAGGAATAGTTAGCAGAATATGGAAATGAGATGCTTTTTTCAGATACAACGTATAAATTAAAAGGACAAATGAAAATGACAAGAGAATGATGTAAACAAGAAAACAAAGGGGAAAAAAGACGATAGTTGATGCCTTCCCTAATTTTTTTAGCTTAACTTTAGAGACTTTAGTATATAATAAAAATCAACATATTAATACATTCGTCTAATACATGTATTTTACGTTTTAAAAAATGTTCAAATAAAAAACAAAATTTTTTGTTGAAGCACACTTTAGACATGATTTAAAATTTTTTGGACACTACTCAGACATGGCCAAGACACAATTATATATACATGATTTTTTTAAATTAATAACCAGATTTTTTTTTTGAGAAGTATGGACCATTTGAAAATTAGAAGACCTTACTTCATATCTAAATTTAAAAAAAAAAATTAATAATTTAACAACAATAAAAATATTAAAATATGATTATAAATTTTGAATTATGTATGTACTATGAATTTCTTTTTAATTATTTCTACATATACCCATTGTGTTTTGTAAATAATGTTTTAAATGGGTGTATTTCTGTGTCATGTCTTTGGGACTGTGTTTCACAGTTTTAACTTAATTATATTATTGTACCCCTAATGCGTCAAAGTCTATAGAGAAACTTTGGGGGGTTTATAGGTGAGTGATCATGAAAACAAAGAAAATATGTACCATACATAATTAAGGTAGCCGTTAAGGGGAGAAAATCTTGAATGGGCCCACCGTGCATATCGCTTTCTTTTATGTCTGTCAATGAGTGACGTACAAGGCGCACATGCAACTGAAAATGACCCTTTATATGGAAATTCCAAACCCACAACTAAATCTAATTTAAGTGTCACTCTTAATAATGCATCATTAGCCAACAAAGCTATGATTAATGTCTCCATTTTTCGGAAAACAAACAATTAAAGGGGTGAAAATCTCCACTTTAATCTGGCTTCATTGGAACCATAATCTACGTGCATTACAATTTAGGTCTGATCCTAATTATATAAGTTATAACTTGGCTTATATATATTACTAAAAAAAATTGAGAGCGACCCCCTTATTTATTACTAACACCAATAATGTGTTTTCTTTTCTTTTTGACGAAATAGTAATTTCCTTATTTAATTATTTATATTTTATTGGATATTTTATGCCTTTTCCTTGTTGCCCACGTGCAAAACACTTTTTTTAAATTGTTTTGTCTTTACGGAAATTTTAAAAGTAACGTTAAAATATATTGGCATTGTCTAAAATTCACTCTGCAAAATTTGGTAAACAATTTACTCTACTCATTTAAATTGTATAATTTTAGACTAATTTATGTATCAAATTTTTAATGGCTGAAATTAAAATAGATCATTGGTGGATCACAAATTATCTATGCATTTTAAAAGTTCTCATATACCACCCAATCTCTTCTCCTTCTCCTTTTTCCTCTCTCCACTGGCGCCGTCCCACCAATGACTGTCGCCAGCACTTGCTCCTCCTTCGTGTGCCGCCCTCACACTTCCTTCGCTCTACCGGTCTAACACCTCACCGCCACCTCCATCATCCACTACCTCGTCGTTGCTATCGCCGGCAACATCATCAACGTAGATTCAAAAGAAAAATAAAAAAACAAAATCAAACACAGAATCTAGATCAAGAAAAAAAAAATAAAGAAAGAGGAAGTTGGTTTTGCTTATAGGAACTGAATAGTAGATAATCGACCACCATCCACCCTCCAACAACAGATCTGACCACTGTCCTCACCATGTTCACCTGCACTTTTCTTTCTTCTTCTCCTAGTGGAGTAGCGGTGACAGAGAGAAAACAAAATCGCAGGTGGTGGTGGTGGTTGGTGGCGAAGGCGTCAGATGTGTATGTGGGAGATGGGGAAAATGATGGTGGAGGGCTAGGGAGAGGAGGGTTGGGGAGGAGAGGACAAAGGAGAGGTAGTAACGGTGGTGGTTGGTGGCGGAGGCACTGCATCTAAAGGTTGGGAAGTTGAGTGGGTGGATTATGGGGTAGTCGTGCCCACGGGTGGTGGTGGGTGGCGGAGGAGGGGTGAAGAATAAAAGCTAGAGGAGAGGAAAATAGAGCAATTGTTTAGGGAGCATTTAGAGTGTATCAACTATTTTAGTTGTATCAATGATCTATTTTAATTTTAACCATCCACAATTAGGAGCATAAATAATCTAAAATCAAATGGTTTAAGTGAACTTTGTGAACCATTCACCAAAAAGAGCGGGTGAATGTTAGAATTCGCCAAATATATGGTTCATATTTTTTTCTTTTTTCTTTTTTAATGAATTTCATTCTTTTCATTTTAAGTAATAGAATGTTATCCTCTTACGAAAAGAAACAAAAATATTAATTTAAAAAAATTAGGTGTTACTTTTGATCAATGCTAGTATATAGTAAGTTATTCACAAATAAAAGTTAATTTACTGGAAGTAGTTTTCTATTAATATAACTATGATTCATTATTTAGTAATAATGTTTTTTAATTAGCACGTAACTAAATTAAGTTACATAAAATTAATGGCATATATATCTTCTTCTTTTTGTGTACTCAGAGTGTCTGTCGTTGACAATAATAATTAATCCCTTTATAATAATTAAACTCACACAAAATTAATATTTATTTAAAAACAAGAACGTAATATATACCACATGGATATTTTCAAATTAATCGCGCAACATGAGGTCACGCATCTTATAATTGGCTTCCAAGTTCGATCCTGCAATGCCGTAGAGAGCAAAAACGACGAGGAAAAGCAAATTGAAGCCTTGATTATGAAACAAAGGACGAAGCCAATATTTGAGAATTAGGAAGCTTGTATTGGTAATAGGGATATGACACAGGCACAACAAATTTATTTTTGTATTTTTTTTCCCTTACTAGAGTTGGAACAAATGAAATAATTTTTTTTTTTGTCTTGGAAACATAGAATTAAGGTCAGGAAGGACATAAATTTTTAGTCAACCCAAATGACTTAAAACAGGAAGAAGTGAAAAATATTGGGTGCCTTTTTTCAACTTACTTGCCAAAATAATTATTTTTTACCTGAAATAATTAATTTAGTATATTTATATAAATTTTTAAAAATAATCAGAATCTAAAAAAAATTATTTTTCAACTTTTTTTTAGTAGTTAAACAAAATAATCTTTTAAAAAAAATTCTTTTCAGCATTTTGAGATCAATATTAAAAATTAATTTTTTAGTCAGTGTCTTAAAAATTGAAACAAACACTATGTGTGTGTATATATATCATTGAATTCTTCAAGTTTCTGTTTATCTTAACGTAGGGCAGCAAAAGTTTGGTCAAAAAGTATGGTATTTGTTTTCTTAGGCAAGAAATTATTCACAGTCAGTAATCAACACGTCACACAATCATCATACTCGTGGCTACGCTTTGTAATGGAATGAGGAAATCAATAAAGTGAATCCAATTGACAGCACAATGAGTATCCCCACCTGTGGTTTTTTCCTATAACGTCTGTTCATTATTACTTTTTTGAAACAATTGAGGTGGAAATAACAGTAACTAATGGGGAATTACGGAAACACACGAAGTTAATTATGATGCATAAACGGTCATAACTCATAATCACATTTAAATATATATATATATATATATATATATATTTTCTTTAACTCTCTTTTAAACCAAATTTTGACGAAGTGATACGGATGAGAACTAATCCTATCCAATATCCATTTTAAAGAAAGATTTACTAGCTATTTGAACCAAATCCATTTTTTTTTGGTTTTGGGTACAGAAAGGGAACAACTTTACATTCATCATCATTATAAATGGTTAAAGAAACTAATCATTACTTCATGTGAAATGTGAGAGTAATAGTTTAATTTGGTTAAGCTATTCCAGAAAAATAGAATTAAATTGTTTTTGGTTTGTCTTGTTTGTAGTCTTTTCTTGTGGGCTTTGGTTTGTCTTGTTTGTAGTTTTTTTCCTGCGGGCTTTATGTGTGTAAGTATATATTATTCTCATTTCAAATTGGAATCTATCCCCCCATTTCTACTCCTTTTATTTTTGGTCAGCTCCTCACCCTAATTTGTTGCTCAGAAAATCCATGATCTATTGGGGAATATAGAAATCCTTTTTTTTTTTCCTTCATAAAATGATTATTGGCTTATATGATTTCCTTATTTTTCTTTGCCTTGGCCCAACGTGTAGTTGTTACAGACAATAAGCCCATTGATAAAATCGAATAATGATTTCACAAGCCCATAGTTCATCACTTTATACAGTAAATGGGCTACATTTTCTTCCGACAAAAAAAAGGGGTACATTCTCTCAAACCTAAAAAACAAAGGCATTCTTTTTGGTTTTTTAACAAAAAAAGAGTTGGCGCCACAACTCTCCAAATAGGTTGGCGTTGTAGAGCCACGTAGGAATCACCAAATTGGTTGGGGTCTTGAAATCGCCAACTTTCTTGGGGGGGTTTCGACTTGAAATTATCAACTCTCTTGGTATTTTCGGTTGCTGATGTGGCAATTAACAGCTGACGTGACGTTTTAGTATTTACCGTCATGTTAAACCGTTAACTACTAACGTGACAATTAACTTAGCCATGTGGCTAAGGTGAGAGAGAAGGGGAGGAAAGAAGCGGGTGATGGCGCGTGGGTGAGGTCACTTTGCTAGTAGCGACGACTCATGAAACTGTAACAGAGAAGAAGAAGAAGAAGACAATAAGTGTACACTGAGAGCAGTGCGGGAGTAAGTAGAAGAAATAACAATTGGGTTAAGCGTGTCACGTGACCTACCATGTGACTAAGTTAATTGTTATGTCAGCAGCTTAACATGACACGAGAGACTAAAACCTTACAAAAAAATTATGAGGGGCAAATTTTAGCAAAAAAAATATTATGAGAGATAAAACACAAAATTCAAAATTTACGAAATACTAAAAACATATTTGAGACAAAAATAAAAGGGTAAATTACATTGACTTTTCCTTAGGTTTAGTGAAAGTACACTCCGCACCCCTCTATTTGACTGTTTTACACTAACCTCAGCAGTTAACTGCCATGTCAGCAGTTAACTGTGACATTAACAGCCAAAAATGCCAAGAGAGAGTTAACGATTTCAAGTTGAAAAAAGCCAAAAATGCCAAGAGAGTTAGCGATTTTAAGCCAAAAATGCCAACCGATTTGGAGAGTCCTATGCGGCCCTGCCACACCGATTCTCCTTTCACGCTGTACAAAACAGATGTAATTTTGTAATATATTTTAAAACAAAATATTTAAGTAATAAATTTTAAAAATAGAGGCATTATAGTAAAAAACTCTCCAAAAAAAAAATAAAAACATCCTATTAAATAATAGGCTGTAAATTAAATTGAATACATGCATCATATGGCATAGAATTTTTTGTTTGCTCAAGAGGTGTCACCGTGTCAATGAATAATCTCTTTTTGAAGATTTTGAAATCACCAAAATGAACATGTATGTCTAATATCTAAATAAAGTCATTTTCCTACGGACGGACACAGTTAGGATTTGAACCAAGTGCTCACCACATGAAGCCCGAATACAATAAATTCAATATATTTTTTTTTTATCTAATACGTACAATTTTATTTTAAAATTTACTAGCCAAACTACTTAGTGTATATGTACAAACTCTATCCAAACTCTATAATATCAGCATGATAGACAACTAAAAGCAGCCTTATCTTTTTATTGTTTGATGAGGATTTTGTTTCTGTAGTTTAGTATGAGAAAAGGAAAAGTTTAGAGAAAATTTAAAAACAAAAACAAAAAATTCAGAAACATAATAAAGCATTGTCGCTTAGTGACTCAATGAGTTGGATTCGTTGATACGCAGAAAGGATGAGTTGTAACAACATTATCCAGATGAATGTGATATGGTGCATAGGTGGCAGCACCCTAGTGGAGGAAAAGATTTGACGCACGGTTATTAGATAATTCTCCAAAATAAACACGATTTTTTTTTTAGTTCATTCAATGATTCAAGCCTCTAAATCTTTGTTTTTGTCTTGTCTTATTACCTATTAATTTTTTGCCACACTTTAGAATTAGATATTATCATATAGAAAAAAAAGAGAGACAAGAGAAGAGAGGAAGTAGCTAGTAATGGCTAGTTGCAACATGGCATCAGCTGCTTGTGGGTTTATGTTGTCACCTAATGTTGCTGGCGCCACTAATTCATCATCAAGGATCAACATGGTCATGTTCCCTGCAAAGATTAACAATTGTTCTAGGCTTGTTGTGAGGGCCGCCGATGAGGCGGCTGCAGCGGCACCTGAAACCGTCGCGCCCGTGGCTGAAGGTGAAGTGGCTACAAAACCCAAGCCACCTCCAGTTGGCCCTAAGAGAGGTGCCAAGGTGAGTTACACTCAACTTATGATGCTCTATATCAATGTTGATACGATTTTGATTTAAATCTTGACATCAGATGATTTTATAGTTTGGAAATATCAAATGATTCTAATATTACCATTTGAATTGAATAATCCTACAATTTAAATCATGTTACGATTTTTATGTTTTACGATTTTATTTTTCTCATTCAATTTTATTTTGATAACCTCACTCTATATAATATAAAGATTTTATTTTTGGTATATTTGCAGCTAATTATGAGTTTTTAATAACTTTTTAAAATAGTTATTATAAGATTAAAAAAAAAGATAGTAACATAGTTATTTTGTTATTTGGCAGGTTAAGATTCTAAGGAAGGAATCTTACTGGTACAATGGCATTGGTTCAGTTGTTGCTGTTGATCAGGTTAGTTAGAAATTTCTCTTTAATTTCTTAGGCAATTAATTCTTTCTCTCCCATAAGGATTCTAGTTGATTTCATTGATTGATTTGTTTCTTTTGTGTTGTGTACGTGCTGTGCAGGACCCAAAGACTAGGTACCCGGTTGTGGTTCGATTCAACAAAGTAAACTATGCCAATGTATCAACAAACAACTACGCTTTGGATGAGGTCGTTGAAGTCGAATGATCAGTCATGTATCTTAAACTGTAATATGACCCTTTTGTCACGTTAAGATCCAATTGCTAGTGTGAGGGTTATCTATCATGTTGCAATGAAGAATTTGTATCATATTTTGTATGATATCTAGCCCTTTATCTTTATATACTACACTCTAGCTATGTATAGACTGGAGAGGCAGTGCAGGAGTCAGTTGAGTGATTGAGGGGAAAAGAGAGCGATATCTTTTACTATTTTGAGCTATTACTTGGCTTGACATATTTATTACTCAATTTACGCACTATAATACCACCCGGTGATGATTTAAAGTTTGAAATAAAAAGCAAAAGAAAAAAAACTTAGATTAACGTTTGGAATTAGTCGAGCAAGAAGTTGTGCAAAATATGTTGGGCTGTTAATTAGTTTTTTCGCTTGCTTTAAAGCAACAAAAATTATATCTCTAAATTGATCGATGGTGTGTTCAAACTCAAGCCCTTAGTTTGGTTTCAGTATTGATGAATGATTAGGATTTGCTTTACAGAACACTCTTATTTTCCCCATTAGAGGGAGAGGATCCAGATCCTTCTTCATGATGGCATTTCAAGGGAATGAATTCCACTAATTTAATTTGTTGTCAATTGTTATTTTGTTGTCAATTGTTATTAAGTATGCCCTCTTACCATCAATTGAGATGATGGAATCTGCATATGACATATGCAACAAAGAAAAAATTAATAATGAGATATTACACTTGACAACAAATTAAATAGAGAATCCATTATATTTTCAAGGCCCTCCATGCCCGGTTCAATGGCTCCTTCGTACCTTTGTTAGTTTTTGGGCCTTTGGGCCCGGTCTTGAATCTAAATATTAAGAGGATTCAAAAAGACCAGCCCAAAATATTGGGGCTTGTTGTCAACGTAATTTGTATAAGCCCAGCCCATCTAATGGGGTCGAATCTTTCTATTTGAGTTCAGTCTGTGGCAAAACCAAACAAGTCCATGGACATCGAAGAAAACTAAAGCCAAGTCTGTTGACTAAAAAAGAGTTTAGGCCCAGTTTACACTTATGCTGGATTCTTCAACCCACATCATTTTCCTTTTGTTATGGATTGGGAGAGGTTGTGTCAAGCATTAAATATTAGCCTAAAAATGCTTAAGGATATGCTTTAGGTGTTTTTGGTGCATGATTATTTTTGATAGTTTTAGGCAAGTTAATGCACAACCCAAACAACCGGAGAAAGAAATACAAGCGACCATAAATTCCAAAGAAAAACTACCCACCACCCTCCCCAATGTCTATTCAACAAACCAACAAACAAGAGAAGGAACTCATCAAAAATTTCTTAAAACTCAGTGAAATAAATTCCTTATTATTTTTCTTTAAAGGGAGGATGTGCTTTAGTTTTTCTTCCCCTGTAAATATAACGTGTGTTTTTTATTTCACTTGTTAAAGAAAAGTCTACCATTTTTAACTATTAGTGTTACTTTGTAATGGACTTTCCACAGTACTGATACGAGTACAGGAGATGCATGAATGTATACAATTACTTAAAATCTTCAGACATAACTTAGCAATTATAGATTAGATATTGTTGAATATATATGAATACATATTCCTATCTTTATTATTGGTGGTTAGGATAAGTTGGTATAAAGATTGCATTTCTATTGCTATATATGGTGCAGCATTATGCTTTTTGCATGTAATGCATCTCTGCATAAAAAAATTTATTTAACAAATTTCTCTTTTTTCGTCCCTCACTTCTTGAGTTCTCTACCTTAGACCAACCCTTAGCCATAGAAATACGCATTTTTAATAGGATTTTCATAGGTCCACATGCTCAATTCCATCGTAGACATTCCCATGTGAAGAGAGAACAAGTTCTGATTTGCACACTAGTTGCTATTATAGTCTGAGGAAGCAGAAGAACGATGGGCACTTGTGGTGAAGGGAGAATAGTGACCAATCCCATGTGTTTATTTTTAATGCTCTTACTAGTGAATGTCTCTAAATTTGTGATGAACAAAAATCAATTACGAGTATTCAGTCCGATACGAGTAAGGTAAGGATGTCGGTACGTACGCCAAGATACGATAAACACCATTTCATAAAATATAATTAAAAAATAGGGTTCAATATTTTTTTAATCCACATTTAACGGCCACGTCAAGGGATTAAAACTTACCAAAAAAAAATTTCAGAGACTAATTTCTAATAAAAAACTTTTTAAGGACTAAACAAAAATTTTTTAATTTTACATGAACTAAAAATATATTTAACCCTAAAAAATATATAAATTAAATATAAAATTATTATAAAAGATCATAAAATCATATGTTTTTATTGATACATAACTTTCACTTAAATTGGTATGAAAATTAAAAAATTGAAGATATATAATAACTTTCATTTAAGTTGGTATGAAAATTAAAAAAATTAAAGATTTCTTTATATATAAAATATGATTAGGAGTATCCAAAAATACCAAATATAATACGTATCTGATATAGATACGCTATGAATATGACCATTATTTTAAAGTATTCGTGCTTTTAACTCCAAATAAGAGATAGGAAACATCCATTGAGAGGCCAAGAGAAACAAGACAAAAGTGGGGAGAGATGTTAAATGCAGTCAAGTTTAGAAGGAGAATGTGTTTCTCTGACTGATGACTGGAGTTGGTTGTTGTGGTGCAGAATTTTAGATGGGCCATTAATTAATCAGTTTAAAAATTAAATGTTCTTTTTTGTTTTTATTGGATCAGAGAAGGCATGGGCACTCATATAACCATATGGGCTGTTTCTATTTTTGCCACGTTCTGTTTTTATGAAGTTGAAGGAAATGTCATGTATGCATCAGCCACTTAGGGGCTTCAAACACTTGAAGAAGTCGTCTCTGTGTGGGGACAAACTAACTATATAGGTAGTTGTTTTGTTACTTCAAAGACCTAACACAGTTTATTTCTTTGGGAGAAATATTTCTTTCTTTAGAAAGAGAGAGTCTCAATAAAACTTTTCATTATAAACTATTTTAAACATAAATTAAGCTAATTCAAACATAAACTAAATAACATACAGTGGATGACCTACTTCTCGTGGACTTAGGCCTAGGCGGCCCAATTGATGGACTAACTTGCGGACGCCTGGATTGGGTTTGGACCAAAAACATATCAACCCAAATGACTTATAGGGCGCAAGAACCCTACTTCGCTAAGGGAGCCCTGCCTCGCAAAGGGATCCTTGCTCTATGGAAGGAAGTCTCAATGAGTAGATTTTTCCTAGGTGCTAAAGATGCCTAAGGAAACCTCAGAGAGATGAGTTGTATTAGAAACTATACCGATTAAGTGGGTTGGAAGAATTTGGGATGGGGTAAGTGCCTGGAGTGTTCATACCTTACAAGGGGTCTTCATGGTAGAAAAGGGATGGAACCACTACATACTGTGTACAACTGCTGAGGAGGCACCCACCGAGGGTGCACGTGACTATATATAAGGGGACCCACTGGATATTTCTCATCGATTGAGTCAAGGAGAAACTGACTCTGAAGAAGTACCAATCTAATCTCTGAGAAGGGAGAAGGTACTAGCTTTGGTGTGCCTCTTGGCATCTCTGTGATGACACATTGGATCCTTTGTCAACTCGTGACAACTCACCAAAAAGAGGTCTTATCTCAGAAAGTGAATTACTTAGAGAATGGATACCATGGTCAAATATTCGCTATGTGTTATTGGTTAAACAACAATGAAGGGTCATTATCAACATTAATTATCTTGTTCCCTTTTGAAGGGATTAACCTATAAAAGGACCCAAAGAGAAAGAAGATGAATAATAATCAAGAACAATCAGCAGCACACCAAAACACACATGGAAAACGATAGAAACAGATTAAGGCAATGCTCTGATCATCCTCCCAAGTCTACCATAAAGTTACATCTATTTTTGTCTTAAGTTCCCATAGTTAGAGTTCTTATTTTTTCTTACATCCCTAAAACTTACGCATATAATCACACCCCACTAAACACTGTAGCAGCACCTTGCAGGTGTTGGTCCAAATGAAAATGGTAAGGATATATCCTTCAACACTAGCTAGCATATGTACTGAATATGAATTGTCATTATTAATAGTGCCAATCTTCTTCTTGTTAATGTATTCTCTACTTTAAGGTCATGATAATTTAATTTATTGAAAGCAGCTTACTCAAATTTCAATTAATGCCTTTGGGATATGGAGATGTCTCAAAATTTTAATTATCTGACAACATCGCTAATTTGTTGGAAATATATAACAACCTTCCCATTTTAGTTATACAGAACATTAATTCCCTAGCTAGGTGCTTCAGAAATGAGCTTGAAGGATAAGGTTTTACTTTTATTATTGAAGTTTCCATTATATGCACAAATGGAAACCCTTCGAGTTTGTTTGCCACTAACTTTATATGTAGTGGTGATGTGTCCAACGAAATTCTCAATAAGATGAATATATGCGCGTAAATCACTTGAGATAATTATAGTGACCGAATTTGGTTAGTTAATGGTTCTTATCTTCTCATAATCTATTGGATAATACTATGTGTTAATATCTAAACTCTGGGCCGTGAGATATTATATAAGAACCATAGGATAAATATCTATCTATATAACAATGCGTTCTACGTTATTTTCTATAGCGATCTGTGTAGGCAAGGGAATCTAGATGAACCACCAAATTAAGAAGCCTAGTTAAAATTAAAGTGCTAGCTAGCTTTCTTGTGTAATTGTGTTTTTAGATATAATTCAAACCAACCTTAAACCTTGATAACTTGAGCTTTTGAGAGACTTAATCCTCCACACGTTAATTAATTAGTTTATGACTCCACGACTTTATCTAATGAGCAAAGTGTTCTATTAAGGGTATACTTACGTGCGGAGCTACATATTTAATTTGACGGTAACTGTTAAAAGTACAAATTACAAATTCTGAGGGGTGTACCAAACTATTGTTGGTGAAGTAAAAGAGAATAAATTATCCAATAGTCGTTTCAGAATTTTGAACTCTTAATTAACCTCTAGCTCTGTGTCATATATTCATGCCCTACAAATTGGTACAAATTTTACTGTTTATTTTTGACTTAATTTCTTTGGTCTTTGGCAGGTAAATAATGTTGTTAGGAACTAGTAAAATGCAGGTAACTTCATGTGCATGGCCTAGTGCAATTGGCCAGAGTCACAATCTAGAGAAACTTTTATTTAGTCACAAAACTAATACATTAGCACAAGATACAATTAGAATGGGTTTTACCGTGGGACAAAAAAACACTTAATGGAACCACAATAAATAAAAGTGGTAAGATCTACTTTTATGTGTGTACTCAAGTATGATGTGTTGGTCTTGTGATGATAATTATAAAACCTGACCCGATCCAGTCGGGTCGACCTGGAACCCATTGACCCAGCCATGAGACCAGGCCGGTTATTTTATTAGATCAACTATGTTTCAAACTCGGCTTGACCTAGCCGGGTTTCATAAAACCCGGTGACCCAGCTCGGTTGGGTTTTTTTTAATATTTTATTTATTTTAAGCAAAACCATGTGGTTTAGTAAAGGAAAAAAAATGACATTGCTTTCTTAATTGAATTTTTTGATTCTTTTACAAATTAAGATCCTAGGGCACCAATTTAGTTACGAATTTCAGTTTCTTCATTTGTAGGAATTGATTTCGATTTAGATACTAATCATAATTTTATGATTATTTTCTTTCTGGGGTATCCATGGGCGGTCAATTCAATACTCGAGTTTTATTAACCATTGGACTAAACGAAATTTACTAGTGCTTAATAATGAGTTTAATGGCAAAATTGCTAAATCAAATCATGTATGAGTATAATCTGATGGTAGTGGTTCTACATGTCCCCCTCCTATCCATCCCATGATCATACAAGCCTTTTTTAACCCCGTTTGATTTCGTCATTTGTTAGACTGTTACCCATTTGTTATGTCTTAATTAGGTTCAGTTTGATATGATCATGTTGCAATTAGCAAATGTGTTTATGTATGGTATGAGATTTGAAGTTTAAACTTTTTGTATGTATTTTTAACTCATTTTATATTATGATTGATGTTTAAATAAATGCATATTATTTATGAGGCTTTTTTATTTTTATTTTTTAGGTTATATATATTATATTTATTAGGTTAGATATTTACTTTTATTATTATTTTATTTATATCCGAGTCAGCAAGTGACTAGTGACCCATTGGTTGAACCAGTGACCCATTGAAATGGCCAGGTTAAGTCTTAGGCCGAATTTTATAACACTGCTTGTGACCATGTGAGAATTTTTCTAGAGTCAAGGCTTTAGCATCATGAACCCATATTTTGTAAAAATAAATAAATAAATCATCATATTTGCAGAAAAAAAAATTGCAACAGTTGGCACTTCAGTAGTATGTATTATATCAAAATATTAATAAGTTCACTAAGGGAGGCCATTTTGAAAAATTACATATATATTTTGTGAATAAAGTTTACACATGTATGGATTCATGGATGGAACTTAACACTAAAATATCAGCATAAATATGATGGTCCAATTTTATGGCCAGGTAATATCAATACACCTTAGAAAAAATCCACTCTGTCTCGTGGCTTAATAATTGGAATTTAGATCTTTTAAGGTGAGAAACTTATTTTAGAAGGTAAAGTGAAAATTTTCATCCCTAAATCAATAAAATGAGAAGTGGGGTCTAATGACATTTTATTGATCCAAAAATAAAAAATTTTACTTTAATTTCTAAAATGAGTTTCTCACTAGAGAATTCTTACCCTAATAATTGATTAGCTTCATGGTGATGTGAACTGAACTATAGCTTGGAACCGTGCTTTACAGAATGATTTGACTGTGTAGTTCACGTATCAGAGATCTTTGTGGCTCCAAGCTTTTCAGCATGTGCTTGGAACCATGTGTGTTTATTTGTTTGAATGCTCTCAGCATTTCTCTACTTGGATCAATCCCAAAATAGCAACTTTAAAAGGAATATTTGTGTAGCCATCTTTAGTACTTACTCTCTTATCTCTATGGTAGAAACGAGAAATAGAAGATATGGGCCCTACTCATATGATGTTTCAAGTTTATGTATGGGCAAGTTGTCAATCACAAATATTAAATCTGTGGGCCATTGCAGAATATAGCTTCCACAACCACAAATGATTTTTTGTACCAATTTGTTGTACATTATTATGGAACACTATAATTTGTAACATGTGTGTTAGTAGTAGAGCATAATGTAACGTTATTTATATAATTTTATAAGTTATTTTAAGAAGGATATACTGGCAAGTTCATTAAAGATTGGTCGTTCATAGCTATTAAAATCATGTTAAGATGGATTGGAGTGTGAAGATTTTTCATAGGCAAATTTTTGTGTTGATTCTTTGGTGAAGCATGATCATCTCATTTCCAATATTTGGCATGATATTCTTTAAGATTATTCCACTTTTCCTTTCCTTTCCTTCTCTTTTGATGTTGATTTTAGGGGTGTGATTTTTTTTTCTTCAGGATTATAGCTTCTTAGTTTGTTTGCCTCAGACATTTTGCCCCATTTACTAATAAAAAAAATTAAATATTGATCGAAAGAAAAATTAAGACTTACTTCTCCCTAATGTTTAAGAAACACTTTAATAATTTTTAGAAATTATTTCATCAAATGGTACAAATAATACTTGTCAGTAAATAGGATTGTTATAAAATCTAATCTTTCTCTTAATTATATCTCTATTTTCTAGTATTCCATTTAATTTCGATGGTCAAATAATAAGAATGGTAACTTTTCTACTATTTTGAGGAAGGACAACTTATGTTATAGCATCTTAATTGCAATTGTGTCATGTGAACAACTTAATGAACCTTCTTACATCGCATGAGAGATTCAGTGTAAGATACTCAACCCACATAGAAGAAGGATTAGTTTGTTGGCTGGCTCCACCATGTGTCAAGAAAGGGATGCTATGAAAACTCTTCACTCTAGATTTCAGTACCTTCCATTCCTGATACAATCACTTATTGGTTGGAAGCAAAGTAAAAGGACTTAAAAAGATGAATAAAGCCCTCAAAAATAGAAAGCAGCTATTGACCTTTTTTCACATCAAGTGTTGGGGTTGCCATATATGTAACGAAAAACTATTGGCAACCAACGGTATATTCGAATCATTCGTCCTTGTTGAACCATTATATATATGAGAATGAATGCAAAGAACTTTCACTACTAATCAACAACACAAGCTTCTTTGCAAAAACAAGGAAAAGTCCAGACACATCAACTTTTGAAGTGTGTTTGGTTTTCGGATTCCAACCATCATACTTGGTTTTAGTATTTCTAAAGCAGGTATTTTTCATTTCTCCAATTAGTTAGAATCGATTTTGGCACCCTCTTATAAAAAAATCTAAACATGCACTAATAAATTATTAAAAAAAAGGGTGGCTTATTTTGGAGATGTTAGATCTATGTAATCTTATGATAATTTGAAACTATAAACATAAAGTCATCGGATAACAACCTTATAATTGTGGCAAGAAAATTGATAGAGAAAATGAGGGAAAAAGAGATAAGAGATAAATGAAATGGTTAAACAATTTTTTTTTTGCCTCATTTATTTAAAGAATTTACATTTATAATAAGTTAATGCATTTTAAAATTCTCCTCTCCTCACGCATGCCCCTCATCTATTTACTCTATAAAATATTCCTATTTAAATCTTGAAAAGGTCAAAAATAGAAAAAGGAAACAAGAGATAGAAAATGAAGCTGAAATTCTATAACTTAATCATTGAAGTGTATATATATAACTTGTTACAACTTACATATATGATATGAGCTACATATAAAAGAAGAAAAATTGTAAAAAAAAAAAAAAAGCCTCATCATCCTTGGTTTTTTTTTATAGAAAAAAAAATGACCAACTACATAAAAAAAAAACTTGGGTCTTAGGAGAGGGCTCTGACTGTGCTACCTGTTTAGTTTCTTTCTTCTTCCTTTTATTACCAGATACTATTTTTCTTTTTTTTTTTATACAAGAACAAATTCCTGAGACTAAGAAAAAGAAAAAGAAAAAAAAGAAAGGATAGCAGCAACTTTAGAACTGGGAAATGCAACGCCTATGGCAAGCAGTGGTGCGCTGCTTCTTTTGCTTGGTCTCTTGTTTCCACACTTTGCCAACGTCTTGTGCAATTTTGACAGCATCAGAGGAAGCACCAGAGAGCCCTCTCTTTGTGAACCCAACTGCATAGAGCCCTGCATTTCCTTTCCATCCATGTGGGAATGGCATCTTTGGGTACCCATTCTTTGAGAAGAATTCACCTTCCTGCATGTATAACCAAAAATAACAATGATTACTTCACTTGTCCACGCATTATTTAAAAAAACAAGAGTGATAATCTTTTCAACCTTATAATAATATAAACGCGGGTCCTCCTGAAGCATGTTCTAAGATGTTATTCTTCTAAAAACATATCATCTAACAAGTATATATATATATATGTGAACAAATCCTCACCTGAAGCCAAGAAGGGACGTTGCTGCGGTATCCGGTAGCGAGCACAACTGCATCAACGTCAAGCTTCTCGCCATTGACGAGCTCAACCTGGCCATTTTTGTGGAACCTCTCGATCCCCGGCACCACCTTGATGTCGCCGGATCTGATCCTTTCCAGGGCGCCGATGTCGAGAACAGGGGTCTTCCCCATGGTGTTCTTCAGCTGCAGCGGCCCCGCGGACGGCCTCTTCAGCCCGTACTTCTCCGTGTTCCCGAGAATAAACCACGCCATGATCAGCATGAGCTTGTCCACCAGCCACAGTGGCAGCCACCTCAGCATCATAACCGCCAATTCGAAAGTCGATCGACCAAGAACCTCTCTTGGCAGCACATGAACCTGCGCGCCAAAGCAGGAAAATAACATGACATGAGATGAGATGAAATGAAATGAAATTACGTCTGTTACATCACATCATTCTGACAATTAAATTCTTACCGAGCTTCGCACCACCATGGACGGGGAGGCATGGTGGTTACAGAGATCGAGGGAGAGCTCCATGCCGGAATTGCCGCAGCCGACCACCAGCACTTTCTTTCCCCTGAACTTGTCCCCTGACTTGTAGTCGCAGGCGTGGATCACCTGGCCTTGGAAATCCCCGAGGCCTTGGATCTCGGGAACCACGCACTCGGCATTCTCGCCGGTGGCGACGACGAGCCACCGGCAGATGTACTCGACCTCGCTGCG
The DNA here is from genome assembly GCA_003254905.1 of Nissolia schottii. Lineage (NCBI taxonomy): Eukaryota > Viridiplantae > Streptophyta > Magnoliopsida > Fabales > Fabaceae > Nissolia > Nissolia schottii. The sequence continues at coordinate 654,679 of QANU01099453.1, forward strand.
GGTCTTGACCCGCCAGAGGCCGCTGGTCTCGTCGTACCTGGCAGAGTGGACGCACTCGTTGAACTGGGGGTTGATCCCGAAGTGGCTGGCGTAGGACTCAAGGTAGTCTATGAACTGCTTCTTGGTTGGGTACTCCGGGTAGTGTTCCGGGAATGGGAGCTTCGGCAGCTGGCAGAATTGCTTCGGGAGGTGGAGCTTCAGTCTGTCGTAGGTTCGGTTCTGCCACAGAGAGGCTATGCACTCTGCTCTCTCCAGGACCACGAAGGGAACCCCTTGCTCTTTTAGGCAGGCCGCCGTGGCCAGACCTGAGGGTCCCGCCCCCACGATCACCGGCCCATTCACCCAAATGCACCGCCGCGGTGACGAGAACAAGTTCTCCTTATCCACTAAGCGAAACAGGTTCTCCATGTTTTCTTGGAAATAGAAATAGAGAGTGGTTGGTGTTGGTTAGTTATTTCAGAGCAAGTGTTGTAACTTTGATTTGTGAGATTTTGGATTGGATGAAGACGGAGAGGGGGGGTTGCGGGGCTTAAATAGGGGAAGGGGGGTGGGGGTGCTTTGGATTGCATGTGACAGGAGTTAATGCTCTTTCAATTTAATTTCTATCCCTCATTCTTCTCAAATCAAATCATAATAATATGCCTTGTGTCATTTTTGAGAGCCTTATTACTATTATTTATTTTATTTGGTTTGGCACGTCATATTCTGTGTCATTATTTTATTAGATCCTTCCTACTTCTACCTTACTATATACTACAATACTACTTGTTTTTAAAATTATTGCCCAAAAGATTAGCATATAATTATTTTGTGGGGATTTATTCTTGTTTTCATCATCACAATCACGATGTCACTTCCTAATATATATATATATATATAT
>QANU01099453.1:659935-698595 GCA_003254905.1 Nissolia schottii
TTACATATATATATACACACACAAATATATATGTAATGTATAAACTATATAAACTATATTTAATTAGTACAATCATAGCTAGCGGACACTGGCTAAGTCATATTAAACTGTAGCTGCATGTAAAGTAGACTATAATGAATCACAGTCAGTCACGCGTAATTAAAAGGCAAGAAAGGCGAAATCATTGGGATATATATATATATATATATATATAAAGAGAGGGGTTTAACTAACAAACGCGACCCTTGTTAATTAAAAAATCTAAAATAAAATAATTTGTGATTTTCAATACTTTTATTACATTAAAAACTTTAAAAACAATTATTTTGTCAATAAAATATTACTGCTTTAAGTTTTTTAACAAGCGTCCTAACAAAATCCAATATAAATAAATTTGCTTTATTTGTATTTGTTAGTTTTTGTTTAGATATTGTGTCAACTCACCCACTACTATTGAATGAAATTTTAATGGAGTTTTTGCATTACAAAAAATTTGGTCTAAGACCTCATTTTTTATTAATTACACTTAAAATTGTATCCTTTACTGACCAAAGACTACACTTCATAGCCTAAAGTCACCCTCAATTACGTAACCTATTAACAAAGTATAGTCTTAACTTCATAATATATTACAGGATATGCTACGTTTTTAACAAGTGTTGCTTTTTAACAAAAGCTACACTTTTAAAGTTAATATATCACTTTTGTTGGGTAACCTAATTGAAAGTGACATTAGGTATTATGAAGTATAGTTTTTTATAAATAAAAGTTGTCCTTTATATCTAATAACACAATTTTCAAGCTTAATTAATAACAAAGTGTATCTTAGATAAGCTTTTTGTAACCTTAATTCAAATTTCTTATAATGATGAGTTCTATTGAGATTCCATCAAATAATAACTAAGATGTGAGTCCGCCTTGTATCCCATAAAATAAAATGAGTACTCTTATCATTTTCATATGTATATATGATATACTATATGCTATATGATGCATCACACTGGCTAGCTTCTTCAAAGTGAATTCAATTGTTGAAATTTAAGTTATGACAACTTCAACACAGCATAAAGTTAACCCATTTGCATTGGAATATGGCTATGGCGGTGCCAATTCAGTACTTTAATTAGTTTATACTAATTTATTGGTCCTCACTCCAACTTTCCAGTATGTATGCATTCAATCTCTTTTAATTTGTTTTGTTGCTAAGAAATTTCTAAGTACGAGATGTTGGGAGTTGGAGAGGGAATGAAATTGGAAAACCGAGTGAGGCGTGTCACCAAAAAGTTTTGGGGTTATATACTTCAATTTGTCTCTAACTAACAAAATGCACAAGGGGGATGTTTGTTCTTAATCATATAACGAAAGGTCTCTTTAGGTTTGATCGAAAAGTTGCATGTGATCAAATGAATACTACTGTCAATAAGAATGGATTGGAATAAATGAGTTATATATATATATATATATATATATATATATATATATATATGAATAATATGCTCTTATTATGAGACTCATAATCTACATTAAATCAAACTGTGCATATACATACATTCATACACACACACACACCAATCAAATTGTATCCCCATTAAATATCAAATATCAGTGAGAAATCATATGACTTAAGGTGTAAACAACATCGTTGAAATTTAGTAACATTTTTTACTATCATTGAAATTTAGTAACATTCAAATGTTACTAAATTATGAAAAAGTATTAATATTGACATTAGCAGCATTTTTTTACTTATGTTGTCTATAAATTACGTTACTAAAGAGTTTTAACAATATTTTTCTATAATATTAGCTATATTTATTATACTTTTAGCAGCATTTTGTAAGATATTATAATTTATTAATGTTGCTAAAAATCAAATATGTAGTAGTGATGTTTTATTTAATTTCCTTTTGATATATTATCGATATAAAATATTTCACATGAATATTTAATCATGTGTTATCATAATAACAAAAGTGTTTGATTTTTACATTTTATCTTTTTTTTTTTCAGATGAAGAGGCAATTACCAACTCATACAACTAGGCAAGCAAGACTATATCATTTGAACAATGAGAAATTATGTTTTATTACCTCAAAGGTTTTTTAAATAATAACATATAATTAAATATCAATGTAAAATCTTTTTTCTTTAGGATGTTTGATTGTAGGTAAAAATTTTAAGGATAAAATTCATGAGCAAATAAATTAGTCATGAATCAAATTCATGAAATTTTTATTCTATTTTCACTCTCATTCAATCACTCCTTTAGTAAATGCTTTTTCAAAAGGAAAAATTGTAATTTTTTTTAATCTTGCAAATTATGAAAGTCTTTCAAGTTAAAAGTGTTGGTTTAAGTCATGATTTAACATTTGTTTTTAAGGCATCAATATCTTGAGTTTAAATGTTATGTGCTTTTTCTATTTTAAAATAGTTATCCACTTTTTCTTTTAAGTGGGTATTAAGAAAATAATTGAAAATTGTGAAAGTAAGAAAAAATTGATAGTATTTTATTTAATTATCTTTATTATAGTGAGTAATTTAAGTTATTATAATAGATAAGTACGAGATAGTTTTTATTTAATAAAAGTGTTAAAAGATAACTAATGATTATTAAATTTAGTAAATAACTAACTATTTTAAATTAAACTAAAATAAGAAGGTGAATAACTATTTTAAAACAAAAGGATTGCGAAAGAATGTGAGCAAACTTTAGTCATGTTATGCCGGTTACTAGATAAGAAAACATCAAATATATCTCTATTTAATTTTGTCGTTAAATTAACAGAAAACATACATCCCATGGATTCATGAATGACGTCGTCCGAATGTTCCACCGTTAAGTCCTTGTATAGATCCAGTGAATTTTGAGCCAATTCCATATTCCTTTCCTTTCTTTTTATACATTATCATTTTTTCTTTTTCTTCTTATTTTCATCACCCTTTGTTAGGTAGGGTCATCAAAAGGCCACAAAATTCTCATTGGTCAAATAAGGAATATAAATGATTTCCATTCAGCTAGTTCTTTAAGCATGTCAGGACAACACATTTTGTATTTGTTTAATTTCTATGCATTGATATTGTATTAATCAATAAAAATATAGAAATTTGTTAATTCATGATATATAGGTAACCACTTATCATGATGATACTCATAATTACTTGGCATTCTTTTTGTAATTTTATTAACTAAAGATCTAATATCATTCTATATTTTCAGTACATAAAATTAAACTTAATCTATAATAGTTCAAGCATTAGAATTCACATGACATTTTGCTTTACAAAACAAGGGGAAAAAATTAGGGTTAGGTTCAGTTCATGATTAGCAGAGGGTCCCAACCGATTGAAATAACATTTTTATGAAACTAGGGCACTCCCTCTCAACGTCCTCTCTCACATATTATATATGCAAACAGTTGGTGCATTCTGGTGACACCCATATTATTAAAAGGGGACTAGTCGTTAATTTGGAGTTTGAATTGTCTAGTTTGTATGAGGTTGAGTTCAAAATCTAATTACATGCGAAAAGAAAAAGGTTTTTTTTTCTCACAAATTCCTAAAAGCAATTCTTAAACAATTTAAAATGAAATGTTTTTGTGAACATTAATACTTCTTATTGTATTTAAAAGTCATCAATTTTATTTTTTTATACTACTTTAAGTTTCTTAACAAGTGTCCTAAGGACACTTGATAACTAAATTCAAAAAATTAATGATAATCATAATATTAACAACTTTAAATACTTTAATGTGAGTTATTTTGATTTATCATTTTTGTTTATAATTTTTTTCAAGAGGTGATTGTTGTCAACAACAACTAATCTTCCTTTGAAGTTTGGTGATCACCAAAGTGAGTGCGTCTCTTCTAACAAAACATTCTCCATGCATATCGTCAAAAATCAAACCTCTAATGAAATATTTAAGAAACCTAACTATCCTACTAGTTGTGCTAAGTTTTGTTAGTATATTTTCTGTTTATAATTATGATCATTCATATTTAGGGTGTATAAAATTTAAACAGTACTATTTAGTTAAAAAAATATATCAAAATTTTTGACAATAAATTATAGATATTAGTTAAATAAAATGATATAATTTATTTATTTTTATATTTAGGTCTAGAACTCAAGATTGTTATTTAGAAGAAAAAAAAAACATCTAACTGCTTCAACCAATTTTGTGTTCCAGAACTTATTATAGTTTAATATACAAATAGAGATCTATAAAAATGAGGGAGATTGATCTAACCTCTTCTGTCATGGTAGCAGAGCAAACGGTCATAGTAGACTGTGTCACATGGCAGAGCAAGTACCATAATCGCTATGAAAAAACAAAATAAAATAAAAAGTATAACACAAAAAAAAAAATCTTAAAAAATCTATGAAGGTCTTAATAAGAACCTTAAGAAGATTTTAGAAGATCGCCGCTTAGCGAAAATATGCTTTCTTGTTCGTTTATTTCATGTGACGAAACTAAAAACCATCATTAATTGATGCTGCAGTTATAAAAATTATACCAACTTTTCTTTGAACGGAATATTTTCCGCCATGTGTTTGGATATGATATAAGAACAGAATCTTAGTAAATATGATTGGTATTTAAATATCTGCGATTTATATATTGTTGGGTGGTGGGATTTTTGTCAGGGAAACCACTATAGATGGAATCATTTTGATCAAAACTAATGTGTGTTACCCACTAAGTCATGACAAACAAATCATAAGCTACCTTAATAATTTGTCAATTTGCATCCTCTTTTATTATCATGAGCATGGGAATTTTTTTGCCCTCTTCTTTTCTCCATCTGATTTTTAAAATAGCGGTAAAAATTACGATTAACATAAAAATTAAGAAAACAAGAAAGATGTGTTTATAATCAATTAAAATAAAAAATGATTTTATTTAATTTGAATTGAATATTTTTATAAATCAGATTACCATATTTAAAATTAAAAAATAATTAAATTAAATATAATTTGAATTGAGTTGGAGATCAATCATTGTGTTTAAAATAGATTAGATGGTATTTTGACAATTATCTAAAATGTTAAACTTATTTCATAATTTGATGACACATAATTAAATGCAAATATTTTTATACACTCACATTGTATATATTCAAAAGAAATCTGAAAAAGAAATTCCAAAAAAATTAACTAAACACCCAACCTTTTTTACACTTCACCAAGTTTTCTAGAATGACTTTCAATAATGCAACCGATTAAAGAGCATTATATTGATTTAATCAAGGTTTTCTTTTGTTAAGTTTATATATGTTTTTTATAAGAATAAATTCTCTCAATTAAATTTTTTTTGTCAACTTGAATATGATAATTCACAAAATTTAATCTAGTCTTTGTCAAATTATTAATGGACTAAGTTTAAAGTTAATTATCTTCCAATATTAGTCATCTCACATATGCATAATTTTGGGCATTGCACATTTTTTAGACTCCCAAAAACGGAGGGCATTGCACCTGGCACAACCATGGCTTTGCACGTGGAAGGTCTTTGCCCTTATTTCAAGCTTTCTTACCATAATGGATGTGGTTAATTTTTAATTGAAATCTCTTAATCCAAGGTGCCGCCCTCAAAGTCACTCTTCCATGGTTATAGCAAAACCCTCACGTTCCCACACACAGATTTCAGATGAAGTTTTCTTTTAAATTTTGGGTTAATCGGTCAAACTAAACATGGTGCATGGTTCACAAAGTTTAATTTAATTTTAATTATGTCGATCTATACTATGATCAAAGTTACACGAGTCAAATGGATATATAGTATAGTATTTATATCATTACAAGTGTAATCACACTTAAGTATCCAACTTTTTCCCTTTTCTTTTATTCTTATTTACTCTATAATTTAGACAATATTTTGTAATAATTTTTAATTTTTATTTAGTACGCACAAAGTGTATGCAACCCCTGCTAGTATAAATAAATCATGTTACTATAAGTCGATTGATAAGTGCAAATAAATATAGGGTGTGGATTAACATTCCCATATATTAGGAGGAATAATTAAGTTTTTGCTAAGATATAAATTATTTAATTACTTTTATTTATAATCTTAAATTTTTGAGAAAGATGATCTTGACATAATATCAAAATTTTTATAATTAAGAGATTTAAAATTTGATATTTTTATTATTATTTTTAAAAATTGTCAGCACTTTAAATTAAAAAAAGAACTCTTATGCAAAAGAGTATATTAAACTATAAAATTATTTAATTTGTATCTGCTCAATAAATTAAACTCCTGGGAGAGAGAATTAGTATTGACAAACTTAATCTCAAGTTAATTGGTGTACTTTTTGTTATCTGAAAGGGGACAGGTTTGAATTATGAGCTAAAATGTGCAATGAATAGAACAATGTATCTACCGTGCACTGATTACCAACTATAAAGGCCGCATTGAGAATTTTATAGTACTGTTTCCATAGAAAACTCCAAGAACCGAGACAGAGAGAGAGAGAGAGAGAGAGAGGTGTGTTATTGTTAACATGAATATTATAACTTCTTTTTTAGTCTTTGTTTCGAGAAGTTTTTCGAACTCTAAAATGTCTACGTCGATGATTTAGGTGCTACAAGATTCATGCACAGTTCCAAGTGTATCCCTTCTCACTTCTCCCTTTTGACGTGCACTTATTTATTTATTTATTTACATTGAGAGAAGTTATATTAAAAAAAATAAAATAAAAACATAAACCATACCATCTACATTATTAATGTTGTTGGGAATTCTTTAATTATTTGTTTTCCAATGAAAGGGACTGCCACTATATATATTGATATTGATTGTCCAAAGTACGTTGAAGTGACAAATTAAGGTGAGAGGTCTGCTTGACTAGTTTATAACTAAATACAATCTAGTTATATCAAATATTATGCACTCAATAATTTATTTAGAGAAATATTATATAAAGCAATAATAATGTAAAATAGGGTTAGGTACGATCAGTTAGATTAGTGTAACTTTAAATATTACTATGCTGCTTAATAACTTTTGGTAAGATTTAAATTTTATCTATTTAATTGTTGAATTATAACTAATTATTATAAATATTATTTGCGTCAAATTTTAAAAAAATTGAACATCAATAAAGATGTGATCAAATAAATTTTATTTTCACACATATTCAACATATATATTATGTTAATTTTAATGTATGTAAAAGTTAATCAAATAATTTTATATTAATACCATACTTTGTAGATATATTCTATAAAATATGAACTTTCAATCAAATGGCCGATTTTTTTAAAAGATTAAATAATTAAAAAACATTAAATAGTATAATAATTATTTAAAATCATGTGGGTGTAACTTGATCTTAACCTTATAAAATATCAATATCAAAATTGAAAGCTTAAATTAAATACATAAATTCAATGTTTGCAACGAATTTGCGTCAATTTTTTAGCACATGGCAGGCATCATCTGAGGTTGAAGCAAAAGGGTAAGGGGTGGGTGTGTACAGTGTGTACACACACCATCACATTAACAATGTCGTCGCCTAGAAACAATCACAACCGTCCTTTAGTTTTCTGCGGCTTGTGACTATAATTGACTCAATTACTTAATCATGTGACCAATTTCCATCTTAACAAGTTACGTTTTTCATGGCTTATTAGTTTACATTTAGATTCTTTTGAAATTTGTATCTATTGCTTTGTTTTTTCTTCTAACTCAATAAATAAAAGTTTGGTATTTGTTTTAATTGGATTGTTTAGTTTTCTTACAAAAAAACGTAATAAAAATATTCTAAAGAGACATTTTAATATAAAATTGTGTATTAAATATTAATAAAAAAACGTACTTTCAATTCTATAAATTGCACTCTAGCTAGGGACTTATTTCATAATTTAACTATTATTTGATAAAACATTATTATACCATTATGGAATTGTTTTGATGAAATTAATTAATTTTAATATAAGGTTATTTTTTAAAATTAATGAGATTATTTTTGATGCATTTACATTATATAAAAGTTTTTCATTACAAACTGTCGATAAAAGAAAGAAAAGTAAATATTATATATGTTTGCGGCAGAGGATTCTGTCACAAATTTATTTTTGAGACAAAAAAAATGTGTTTGTGATGGAATTGTCCGCTGGAAAATTTAATAGTTTGTGGCAAAAACAAGGATTGCTTTGCATGATGTTTATGGGTTTGTTTCATGTGACTGTCAAGTGTTGTTTTGGGAGTATCCTCCTATAAGGATCTCCTTTGATTTTGTTCAATTTGGCAAGATAGTAATTGTATGTGTAATTATTCATTTTAACAAGGGATTTCCTTCGTTTATGCGATATAGTGATTGAGTTCCTCTAGTTCAAGGTTCACTTAACCATTCTTTGGTGAAGTGAGCTCTCATGCAATGGGGTGAGGAAGAAAATATCTTACCAAGTTATAAGGCCAAAATATCTAGTTTGATACACTTACTAACAAATATCAAATAAAATATAAATATTTCAACAACATCTAACTTATTAATACTTTTTATTTTATAATTAAGAATATTATTACAAAGATAGATTTAGAGTTATTCTATTTTAATATTTCTATCCAATCATTTTAATTTCTTAAAGAATAAAAGTTTTTAATATCTCTATATATTAAAAATATTAATTTTCAATTTTTTTAATATAGTACTAAAATAATTATTAAAATGTTGTTTCAAGATGATATAGCAAAAATTGACAATCTATCTATATATATATATATATATATGAATGAGAAAAACTTCAGCCTCACATGGAGGGATTATAAATGAATAACTGAAAACTTAATTAATTACTAATTAAGTTATAATTTACACTATACTACAAGTACGCGACAAAATGGCACCAACAATAGTTACAAAGATACACCCACTATAAAGAAATATGGCATTCGATTTTTTGTTGGATAATTTGACCAAGTGTATAGTTAATTAATACAATGTTGGAAGCTTGCAGCCGCACTATTCTGATTTGATAATTTGATTTGTTCCTATTAATTGGGATCATTGATCTCTAGCATAGTAGCATCCATATGTCTATTCTTAGTTATGTAACACTTTAATCTAACAAGATAACTATCATAACGGCAAAGATACAAATTAAAAAAACACATCAAAACAAATCTCAACTAATCGGGAAGAAAGGAATAGAATACACTTAGAACATGACCGTCCGTTTACCAAAATAAAACGAAGAACATGGCTGAAATTAATAGGATTAATTAGATGCTAATGAAATCATTATTATTAACTGCGTCATATGTATGAAATATTAATTTGACCATTAAACATATATGAGAAGAGATATGATCAACACACAAGAGAGAAAATGTGGACTCTCCGGAGAAACACATGAGACCACATGGAAGGGCTGTTTGAATTACAGTTAAATTGAAATATTTAGACTTAATTTGCATGAGACCGTTAATTACAAATTAATTAATTAAAATGCTTACATGTGAAGTAGAAGGTTCTAATTAATTAAAATATTGCGTTTGACTGGGGCTTGCGTACGACTAGTCAATGCAAGTGTTTTTTGTTGTTTTTTTTATTCCCCCAAACTCAATATAGTAAATCAATACTCATCAACAGTATTGGCGTCAATAAGATCATTAACAAATTAATGATTTTTTTAATCTATAGAATTACGTATTATTTTTTAATAAAAATGGTATTGAATAATAATAAATTAAAGAATAAATTACATTCTCCACCCCCTCCATTTTAAAAACACACACTTCCTTCCCCTTCATTTTGAAAGTAAACTAGCTACAATTTAGTCTATATTCACATTTTTAACTAAAATAAACTTTCAAAAGTATTTTTTCATCATTCATAAATAGTTACACATATTGAACCAACGTCGGATTGATTAAGGCGGTTCCTATCTTGATTCATTAACTAGATGTCTCGGGTTCGAGCCTTGAGAATGAAAAATAAATTGCTAGAATACCTTTACCCATAAGGGATTTCAGTCAGGCCAGGTTGAGCTAATCGAGTTCTTTGGTAATATGGTCGAATGCCGGTGGTCCAATTAAGATAAATTAGAAGTTATACATATTAAAACTTTCTTAACAAAAAAAAATGACTAATAATATTATAAAAAAATTAATGCATAATTATGATGATTATAAAAAAGTGATTCTATTTAAAAAAACACATCATTAATTAACAATTTATGATAATTTTAACATAAAAATTAATTATTTTTTAACAATTGATTTTAAAATAGTAAAATATTAAATTTTTAAATAAAATAACATTAATGTAGCTTATAGATCCATAAATGCAAGGTTAAGAAAATTGGATCGGACTGATTGTTCTAATCGGTCAGACCGAGAAGTGAATCTCTGGCCGTCCAGCTAAGCAAATTTTCTCTGATTCCTTTCTTTTTTATGAAAGATTATTTTTTTAATAAAAAATTGTTTTTTAAATAATTTTTTAAAATAAAAAAGTGTCAAAAAAATATTTTTTAATTAATTTTGATGTTGTACCTACATATTTTATTTATTATTTTAAATTATAGTTAAATTATAATTATTCAAATACAAAAAAATATCAATATTTGAATAAAAATTTAGGTATAGTAGTAATTTGGAAAGTCGTGGCTGGGGACGCATATTTGGAGCCATGTGCAAATTTGAAAACGACCACGTTGGACTTTTTCTCTCATCATATTGAATAAATTAATATCACGAGTAAGACAAATTAAGCTTTAAGAGTACTCAGATTGCAATCTCTCTTATAATTGTGACAAGGAATTTCATGATAGCGATCCATCGCTACCTAGTTGATTATTGCTTATAGTTGGCATCATTGTGACAAATCCACACAAATCCACTTTATTATTTATTTTATGATTAAAACAAATATTGAGATGGTCATACTTTATACTTTATATATATATATATATATATATATATATTTAATTTTTTTTAGAAACAGTTAATAACAATAATAATTTAAAAATTAAACATCATTGTAATAGTTATATTTCAAATTTAACTATTTAAGAAACAAAAACTTAAATAGTTATCTTATAATAGCAATCATTTTCATAATTTGTGTTAAATTTTCCCTTCCATTTCTGTGATTTTTTTCCTTTAGGGTAACTCTTTTGCAAAGTGGCAATCTTGGCTTAAGACATATATCACCATGACTTCTATGTCCATATCTTGATTAATAGAACTCCACTAAAATCTTTCGCTATGGAAAGAGGTCTGCGACCAAGTGATCCTCTTTCCCTTCTCTGTTTGTTCTTGTGGCGGAGGTGCTGAATAGATTGGTGGGAAAAGCAGTAGAATTGGTCAAGATTGAGGTACTTGGTGTGGGAAAAAAAAAATGAATATCCATTTACGGATGACACAATCATGTTTTGTCTAAAAAAAGAGGTAATTATTCATAATTACTGAAGATTGCTTCAATGCTTTGGGATTATGTTGGGTCTGGACATAAACTATGAAAAGTCAGTAATTATAGCTCTAAATTGCGAAGATAGGTGGAGTAGGAGAATGTGTGATTAGCTGGGTTGTGAAGCCATCAAATTGTACCCAACAAGTACATCGATATTTCTCTTGGTGTAAACCCTAAAAGGAGTGAAAACCTTATGGGGATAATGTTGTAAGTAAAGTTTGTAAAAAATCACAAGCCAATCAGTACTGCGACAAGCCACTTTTACCATTTTAGGTGTGGTGTCTTTTGTTTTTAAATTTGGAAATTTTAGAACCAGTTTTGAATCTCTAGAAATGAAATTTTTTTGTTACTGCTATATGCTATAATCAATTTTAAGTATTTTTATCTAAGAACTAAACATAATAGTGGTAAGATTCACTACGACTTAATAAAGTGATATCCTCAACTTTTAATATATAAATATTTTGTATTGTGTAACATTATGCTTTAATTTTTATATATCAAATTAAATCAATTTTTAAGTTCACAAGAAAAATTGTGATATCATTTGAAGCTCTACAATTTAAATGCACAAGGCTAAGAATTAATTTGTTTGATTCCATGCCAATAAATTCGTTAGAATAAAAATATTAGAAGAGTACTAATGTTCAATCTATTAAATTGTTCTTGCATCTCAATTTTTTCTTGAGTTCTCACCAAACAGAGTAACTTTCATAAAAAATAATGATTATTTTCTATGATAATTTGAGCACTAAAATGAATATATCTCTTATCATCTTTATATTTATCTCTTGTCGGCACGTCCTATTACGATCTTCTTAGGAACCTCACTAGGGAGCAAGAAAAGCCCAAAGGGTGGTCCTAGGCTTTACCACAACAAAACTAGTAATTTTGTACAAGCCATTAACAAACAATGAAAAAAAAAAGAGCATTAATTGCTCAAAAATATATATATGAATATAATACTCATGTTATTATCGTTAATAGAAATGAAATTGGGTCCAACAGTGCCAGATTGACTTATACTATAGTAAATCCAAATAAGCACACCAAAATGTGAATGCTAAGGTGGAATTTCCAGAACTAGGGAGTGCCTAGGATAGTGAGATATATTGATTTCAAAGCTATGTATAGGTTGAGGACCTAGACACCACTGGGAATGGACCAACAATTGGTGAGCATTTCAGGTGAACCTTGTGGAGTAATACACTAAACAACACTCCACACGCTGCATGGACCATAATCATGATAAACCTAGAACGAACTCTTTTGTCTGCTTTACGTGTTTAATTCTTACGTATTGTCGGCATAAAAAAAGGTTTTGCGTTGTCTTCTAATATATGTTGTTATATAATATTTTACACAAACCTAAAACAAACTCGTTTGTCTCTTTTATGTGTTAATTTTTATATATTTTCAATATAAATGAGTTTCACATTATTATCTAATTATATATTACTATATAAACAAAAATGGTATTTTTTTGGGATAATAGACGTGAGAATCAATTATTTTTATTGATATACATAATTGAATAACAATATATAACTTTTTTGCACAAAATCACAAATTGTGTATAGAAATTAAACTCGTGTTTGATTTTGTCCAAAGCTTATCCAAAATTACATTAGAATTAGTGAGGTCATAGCTGTGAAGGCTGAAAATTTAGCAATAGGGTGGTCCAATGGTAGCTTGGTCCCTAACCATTTTCTTGAGGGTTAGCTATATTTGGGTTGCAACCCTTGTGCTTGTGCTATTGGTGGAAACTGTTGGGGCCAGAGCCATGTGAATTCCAAATGGGCTAGCCTAAAATACTTCCAATCTTAATTCTTATGACTTGTGATTTTTAATTATTACAAAAAAAAAGGAAAAAAAATTGAATTGCCAATCAGAGGTAGATTATTGTAGCAAACAAGTTCCATTTCATGAAACATGAGTTCCTTTCATTGATTTTAGGGTTGACTTAAATAATAAACACACACAAAAAATATAGTAAGAAAGAATAACGAATTTTCACACTTCCTTTCCTACGAAGTCAAAATTGAAGTATTTTGGACCACAATAATTTTGATTGAAAAAGAACCAAAACTTCACTGTCAGTACTTACGTAATTTTTGTTTACCCTTGTGATAGATTCGACCAATTCCTTGATCTTCTAAATCCAATGAAGATCACTTCTATAAAATGACAACTCATCACTTATACCTTAATTTTCGATTAAGTTAGGCTGTTCAGGTAAGAAACCTAATTGGCATCCAAAAATACAACGTGGCACATAACAAATGAAAGCAGCGTTATTTGTAGATTAGGTTTATTACGGTTTGGATTACCCTTGAATTCAATGGCTGAGTTTGCAGCAGTTTTAGCACTTCTATGGTGATAAGGACCAAATAAGTAAGTACTTCCAATTATAAAAATAGCCCATTTTATCTTCCCCAAAAAAGGCCCATCTTATCTTCCCTCAAAAAATAAAAAACCCCTATCTAGTACATGATTCCACTAACCAACAAACATAGGTTTGCAACATTTTAATGCTTCCAACCCAATGCGTTCTAAAGCTATCTACTATTTTCATTGTCATGTTATAACGTTACTTCTAAAGTAAGATTCTTTATTTTAATAATTCAATGGTAATGTTTCTCATTTTAGTCTTTAAAATAAGAAAACTCACTTTAAAGAACTTATGTTTCTTCTTTGGTATCAATGTTCATAACTTTACAAATTCAAATTGGGTTACATTACATGTTGACCAAAAGAAACCAGAAAATAGGGCAATCTCACTATATCCTAAAACTACCTCTGCCCCTAAAGACAATGAAGATCTATTTTACAATTGAATGCCAACAAAGGAATGACAAACAATTAACTTTACAGCAACGGCTTTTTTTAACCTCCTCCCTTCTTTTTATGACTTTTAGCACCCTTCACCGAAACTGAAATTTTTTTATACAATTTAGGTTAATATCTTAATATCACTAAATTAAAAAACTAAAATTCAAACATAATAGAATATAAATTAAGATGTACATATAAGATTATTAAACACAACTAAAGACATTATTAAAGTTAAAATTTTAAAATTTAGAGATTTAACAGTAAAACAACTGTAGTTGTTGATATTATCTTTTGTGTGGGGACATTGTATATTTATTCATATTTTATGTGTGTTTAGTTTATATCATAGGCTGAGACTAAATTAAAATATTATTATATCTTATTTTATTTTAAATTAATTTAAGTTTATCTATTAAGTTACTTATCTATTTTATCTATTAAGATATTTTTCTATCTTAATGGTTAAGATATTTATCTATCTTATCTTAGATTGATTTAGTTTAATTTAAATTGATTATGTTATTACTCTATGATTCTATTTATAGCCTATATATAGAGGCTACCTCATTGTACATTTAGAATATACAACTATCAATAATATTATTATCAGTTTTTTATTATCTTTCTTGTAGTCTTTCTTGTGCCACTATCCCCATTCACCCGCAATGTTTAACATGGTATCAGAGTCATGCTTACCACTTTGAATCCTATTGATGCTTCTGCTACCTCAAAGCTTAGACTCTTTGTTCTCTACATTTTACTCTCCACAAATATATGTTCTTCACTGCCATCTCTTAAATCTCAGACTTACTAACATCTATTTGAGACGCTACCGCAAAAATTTCATTGTCGTCCAGATCTCCACGCACTTCCATGTGATACCTAACGTTATTGCACGTGTAACACAAATGTTGCTTGTTTTTAGCTAGTTCTGCCTAGCCACTGTTGCTTTCAGCTGGTTTCGTCCAACCGTCGTTGCCTTCAGTTGGTTTCATCCAACCACTATTGCCTTCAGTTGGTTCCGCCCAGGCACCGTTGCCTTCAGTTGATTCTGTCAAGCCACCGTTGCCTTTGTTGGTTCTGTCCAGCCGCATATCTTTGATTTTGCTGGTTTCGACCAAGCCACAATCGTTGTCTTCGATGGTTTTGCCTAGTCACATGTCGTTGTCTTCATTGGTTTCGCCAAAGCCACAAATCGTTGTCTTTGCTTGTTCCACCCAGCCACAGATCGTTCTTTTGCTGGTTACGTCCAGCTCATGCTCTCATTGCCGCTCATGCTTCCGTGCAGACTCTCGGTGGTGTTCCTACTTTCTTGCAGACACCACTATCATTTTGTAACAAGCTTAAAGCTCAATGAGCTTTAGCTTGAGAGAGGGTGTTGGGAATAAATCAAGATATTATTATATCTTATTTTATCTTAAATTAATTTAGGTTTATCTGTTAGGTTATTCATCTATTTTATCTGTTAAGATATTTTTCTATCGTAATGGTTAAGATATTTACCGATCTTATCTTAGATTGATTTAGTTTAATTTAAATTGATTATGTTGTTACTTTTGTGATTCTACTTATAGCCTATATATAGAGGCTATCTCGTTGTACATTCAGAACATACAACTATCAATAGTATTATTATCAGTTTTTATTATATTTCTTGTAGTCTTTCCTGTGCCACTATCCCCATTCACCCACGATGTTTAACATCATAAAACTGGACTTTCATAATGAGGATATGTAGTGATCATCGTTTAAGTGTTATCTATTATTGTTGGTTCAAGATGATATAACTTATTTATCATGAGATATTTATGACTCATGTTGAGTTCATGAAATGATCTAACTTTCTCTCATATATGTTTTGCCTCACGTTGAGGTGTCTTTTTTTTTATGATTTTATTCATGTCTTTTCAGGTGTTGAACCTTCTCAAATGGCCTTTTCTTTTTGTTCTCCTCTTGTTTTATATGTTGTATATCGAGGCTTTGTTTCTCTTAGTTTGCTTTTGCTTCTCAGAATTTTTATTCATCCTTGATGGGGCAATGATGAAGGGGTGGGTGAGGGTCTAAATTTATGCCTACCATGTCTTATAATAATAGAGTTCTAAGTTAGTTTTTTGGGACTTGGTTTTTATGTATATTTAGAGAAATATAGTAGAAGATGATATTTATCTATGTGACGAGTGAGTATCAATCAAAATTGAGAGGGTAAACAAAATAGAAAACATAAAAATATACAATTTGACCAGCATTAACTCCCAAACCCCAATTGTGTTATGGTGCTGTCATCGGGCTTTGACCTTGTTGTCGTAATTGGGGTCCCCACCATTCTCTTTAGGGTTTTCTAGAACCAAAACAAGGAGACAAAGCAAATATTGAGACAAAAAAAAATTCACCCATCCCAAAAATAGAGTTGGTAATGTTTGAAAGCGCAAGTTCTTTGATGAAAACAAACATACTATTTAATCACTTTGAAGTGTGCTCTTGTTAACAAACATTGTCTAGTTAATTTTGACATGTTTATCTAGTGTTTCAGGCATGAAGCTAAGAAGCAACTGAGCCTGTAATTGAGTAATCATATGTTGTCAAGTAACTACCCACAACACAATGATCAATGAATCACAATGCAATATAATTGTAAAGTTCTTAGACTACTATTCATGTATCTTGCTTACATTTACACTATTCAACACTAAAATTGATTCAATCTTGACCATTAATCATATTTTCAACAACCCCACATGGTAGGACTCACTTTCACTCCTAAATTTGTCATGCTATTGTGATTATATTATTATTTTGACTATTTCATTACTTTACATGTATTAATAGATCCAATATTTTACACTGATATATGTTTTTCATTATTTCTCAATGCATTGTTACAATGTACCTGTTATGTTTTTGTGATATTTATTGTGATGCTTATATTATTCGATTAAAATGACAACATTAGTTCCTTATTTAATAATATTGATTTTATATTTTTTTTGGTATAATATTTATAAAAAAAAAGGTATCACAAATTATTATGGTATATATAAGCGTAATTTATTAATTTATTGAAAATTACATTGAAAAAAGGTAAAATACACATTTTGATCTTATAACTTATTTTGTTTTGAGAAAAACGCAAACAATTAATTATTTTAGATTATTATTATTATGATTATTATTATTATTACTTAGAAAGAAAAAGACCAAAAGAAAATAAACTTTTCACTTTATGACGCATGCTGCTCACTCTCTTACACTAATCTTTTTTGTTTATGAGGATGGGAGCTTCGATTTGTTCGAATTATTGCAGTTCTAAGAGACCTACTTTAAAATTTTCTACTTATGTGCTTGTGGACTTACTATGTTAGAGTTAAAAATCTCTTGGTTCTTCCTTCACTTGTTCTTATGATACTCTTTCAATGCCTCATAGAAATCTCATTCTAAGAGTTTTTTACCGTAGTCTTTAGTATCGCCAATTTTGATGTCATTCCAAATTTTACCCAAAAATCTAAAATTAGATTAAAAAAAACGAGAGATTATCTTGATAAATCTAAAATTAGATTTGCAAAATAGATTTTCATTCGTTAATCTTAAAAACGAGAAACTATCTAGATAGATAATATATGAAGGGTTAAATATGTTCATTAATCATGTTCATTGTCACGTGACTAAGTTAACTGTTACATCAGCAATTAAAGGTTCATTCTAACTGTAGAGACTAAATCCTACCAACAAAATTTATCACGGACTATTTTCTAAAAATCTTTTTTTTAGGAGTAAAACACAAAATTTATAATTTTTCGGAGACTAAAAACATATTTATCTCATATATGAAATAAAACATTTCTACACAAATTTTTCTTTTCTAATCTAATTTTGTTAGGCCACGTTTGCATTTAACAATAGAGTACTTTCAATAAGGCCCATCATATCTTCCCTTAAAAAATAATAAAGCCCAATCCAGTTCATTTCACCGTGCTTGGCCACTAACAAACGCTTTGACATAGGTTTGCAACATTTTGATTAGGAATAGACCATTCGAGTCATGTTTTTTTTTATGAACTAACTCATCTGAATTTTTGGGGCAATTTTTCTTTTAACTCTTTCCTTTTCTTTTTTTTTCTTAGTGGGAGACTTTGGCTCATTTTTTTTTATTGATTTGGATTGAATTTTGTTTTTCATAGATGAGGGCACTAAGCTCAGTTAAAAAAACATCAAGTAAAAAGGAAGGATTTCATCGTGTAGTGAAGCAATTCAATCTCAAAATTCAGTAACCCAACTAACAAAATATCATGTTAAGCAAGTTTTAACCTAAGGTCTAATTGACTTCAAGTCAAGCTGACCAACTTCAAGTCGAACAAATTTAGCAAATTTGACTCACCTAACATACACCCCCTAATTTTGACACTTCTTTCATTGTCATGTTATAACAATATATCAAACAATTTTATACAAATTTATTTCTAACATACTTGTATTATTTATAAGAGAAACAATGAGATAAACAAAAATGAATTCTCTCAAGTGAATTTCTTGTTATGTAAGGTTAAATGTGATCCCACACAATTATTTTCTTTGTTGCTTATGTCATACATGTCTCACATCCTCAATTAATGGTGAGAAATTATATTTGACCTAACAAGACAAGTAACTCAAAACTTGCTTGACAAGACTCCGCTGATAAATTGGGTGGTGGAAAATAAAAGGTTCAGCTGAAATGGAGCCTATCCATTACTTCTATATTATCAATCATTGCTCATTTTTTTTGTAACTTTACATAGTCAAATTGGGTGGACCAGCTTGGACCCCCCCCCAAAAAAAACAAAAAGCATTTCATATTGACCAAAAAAAATAGGGCAATCTCACTAATCCTAACACTATCCCTGCCCCTAGAAACAATGAAGATTTTTACAATTGAATGCCAACAAAAGAATGGGATAAAAAATTAACTTTACAGCAAGGGCATGATGATGATGCAGGGATATGACCAAAAAAGATATAAGGTACTTTTCTTTCCAAAAAAAAAATGTAGAAAGAAAATAAAACATAACAAGGAATTTACAAAGACCAATGGCAAGGACAAACAACTGATTTTGTTGTTTTGCCTTGACAAGACACAATTTATAAAAGGCATATGTTACTAAGTTCCTGCTTTCTATTCTACTCATTTAAAAATTGGAATGCTGGATTCTCAAGAAGCTCATCCGCTGGTTTCATGTCTGAGAAATCCTTCTCTTGCAGTGATGTAGATAGGTCATCCACTGAGAAGGGAATGCTGTCAAAGAAGCAAAAGGTCACTCGGTAAATATGTACTAATTAAAACCGCAAAGGCTCAAGTATTAGTATATACGATGTATAAAGTTGCAAGAACCATAGTTGTTAATATCTTACGATATACGATACGGTATATCTCTCTCAATATGTACTAATTGAAACCTCAAACACAAAGGAACAGGCTAACAGCGAAAAATTGCCATAAAAGCTGACCAAGAACTAATAGATCACATAAGTTGAGCTTCACCTACTTTCTGCATGTGTAATTACACAACTAAGAAATTGTATATATGATCATATATCAACTTTCCATCAACTATAACGGAGGATAATTTTCCCCTCTATGTATTTCAAAAGTTTAAAGTGTTGATGTTATGTCATTAGATCACCACCTAAAAGTCATTTGATATTCAATCGCTCTCACCTGGAGCTGTCATCCAACAAGAAAGAATCATTTTGAGCATTGTTGGAGTCCTCGGCCATGAGCATCCTCATGCTCGAAAGGACCTGAAGAAAAATTTGAGCAAGTTAACCAAAAGCATTCACCACTTCAGGGATGCATGCCACTTTTGCTGTGATTGAAGATGACATCGGACACAAACTTACATCTGGAGATACGCTTCGAGTGTTGTAGTTACCATCCCAATAAAGTGTGCATATTCTATACAGCTGCTGGACACTCAGGATCTGGAGTGGCAGAACAAAAGACCATGAGAGAAACATATAGACAATAAAAGCCTTTCATGATCGAGCATATATCAATGTCCCTAATCTTCTAACCGATCACATAGGACTAAATGTAAACATAAATCTGACTTTTGAGTCCTAGCAGAAGAAGGCTCATGCCCTCGTCAAGTTAAAGGCACCAACAGTCTGGGCAACCAAGTCAACGGTTACTGAAAGAAAACCAACAAGCATGCAGCTCAATTGGCACTAGTTCCATCTTTAAGATTGAGGTGTGTGTGATGATTATGCATTTCCTTATCCCCTTTCCCCACCCATTTTGTAGCAGAACTACAAAGAAAAACATCTAATCACAACGGATCTTTTCAAGAGCTCGTGATCTCAAATTCTGCCATACATAACATTGTACCATCATAGGCCATTAGTTAAACTAACAAATTAATAAGAGGCGCAGACCCCATGCACTGAGACGTAGAGTTTAAAATGGATAGACTTACGGGGCATAAATCGTTAATGATTTCGTCATAGGAAATTCTATACTTTTGATGAATTACCTGCATATAAGAAAATGACAATGGTTAAAACAAATAGAAGTAATTAAGGCAGATATTGGGTTATGCTGTTTTATCCTGCTACCAAACCAAATCATTAGACTCCCAGATTCTAGATAATTAACGTAAGTAAAAACAAAACAAGTGAATAATAAACCAAGATTGATTATCCAAATATGAATCCTCATTAAAAACACGGGCAAGATAATAGCGTGAAAATGTGTCATTATCAAACAAGATACACTTACTAGGAATCCAACAGCCTGTCTTATGTGCTTGAGTTCATCCCAAGCTGACCCTGCATACTGTGAACCGAAGGCAAAAGTTAAGTGTGTACATTCCAAAAACTACACAGGACAGACATAGGTCATCACCATATTAAAGGTTAATTAATATATGTACTAACTCAAAACTCGCTATAGTCAAGCAAAAACAAACTACCTCTTCCTTTGCCTGGCAGCACCACAGCTCTAATTCAGCTAATCCAGCTTTCACATATTCCCCATTGCTGAATGTACAACAATCACGGCGCAGAAGAAGACTAGTAATCATTTAAAAATAAGTGTTAACATTTCCACATTTTAAAACAAAAAACATCATGATGAAAAAGGTTTCTTGTATGTTAAAAGGAGGTATGTAAAAAAACTGCTTACCTATTAAAAAGTTGGACATTAATATATGAGAATGTTTGGCTGAAAATCTTTTGGATAAGAACTGGAGGCACCTGAAACCCAAAAGAATACATCATGTTTCAGCAATGTTCAGAAATCGCATTGACAAGGCAGACACAGGTCATTGCTTAATTTTTAGTGGTTAAGCGCAAATTTGCTTCTTACGAAGTTCTCTTTCAGGGTACAGAGGAGGGTGTTGAGGGATTCAATAATACTCTGCCAGTGAACCATGGGAGAATCTTTACCAATGGATCGGCCAGATCGTAATGTACCTTTTGCTGTTCTTGGTGCCTGCAAGGAAAATAACAAAAGGCATACTTGACTAATAGCAACAAGTTTACTCTTTTTTCATAAAGTTTCTAGAAAATATGTTGAGAAGGAAAATAGTATGTAAGGGACAAACAACGAATACTGTATGGGATGATACATAGTATCTGACTCTATCTTGGCTTAAAGCTCACTTGAGTTAAACAACTGGCAACTAGATTTCAACACACCTGGATACATAACGCAAGCAATGACGTTATCTCCTTCTTCAAGTTGTCCCGAATGATGCCATATATTTTCTCCAAATAGGCTGTGAGCTGCTGCTTGAAAAGCAAGGCAGGGTATTTAGCCTCTACCTTGCGTACAACCTCCAATGCAGGGGCAGCGAGGTTGGCAGAAGAAGGGGATGAAAGAAAACTCTGCAATTTAGAAATTAAGTAGATAAGTGGATATTTTTTAGAAGCTAAAAGGAAATGAAACATAGAATTTAAGATGCTTTACCCTAGTCATTCTTCCAAAGAGGGATGTTGGATTAGGTGGTTTTTTAACTGGGGTTGCAGCTGCTACACCACAAGATTTCAGGCTTTGTTCAAGTAAAAATAACAACGCAGATGTATTAGACAGCCAATAGGCCATAAGATCATTGCCCTCTTGATCCTGAAAGATAGAAAAGAAAGTCAGGAAGAAGAAAGACAAACTTATTTTAGATAAGTGCTCTCATACTATACTGTACCAGAAAAGCGCCATAAATATAGAATGCCGCAAAAAAAAAAATGAAATCATGTAAGCATTATTTGTTCAACAAATAAGCATACAAATATGTCCATAAGCTATTCAAAGAAATCGATGGAGGGATAAGCAGAACAGTAAATGAAAAAAAAATATAACACAAATTCTCGAGAATTAGGGCTCGTGTCTGTTTCCACTTTATCTTAACTAACAGACCTTGTAAATTTATCACATATTCTTAAGTTTTTGGCAAGTCTAAATTCATAAGAGAAGTTATGTTGCTTTTCTCATAAATAAATGCTCTTATGTCTGAAATTTTTACCAAGCTTTTTCCTTACATAATCGTGTGTCATAAAACATACTTCAGAATTAACTAATAAAGTTACCTCAATGGCAGAACCAATCATCTGGATAAGGCGATCAAATACACTAGTTCTTTCAGCTTCAAACGATTTCCAGTGTAGAAGGCATTTGTAAATGGTAACTGCAGCAATGGGCTTTCCATGATTGAAGCCAATATTTTTCATAACACAGTTGACAAGTAAATCAACATTTTCCTACAAAGAAACAAGAGTTTAAAATTGAGAACAGCACTCTCCATGAAGAACTAACAAAATTCAATTGAGATTTTAAGCACATACCTGTTGTCGTTCAATGTAAGATCTCCTCAATTTACTGTCGGCTTCTGTACCATTCAGTTTCACAGACGTAACAAATGTTTCCTGCCGAGAAATCTCATTTTAGATTCCACTAAACACATTCAGTTGTTACAGAATTGTGCTTATATACAGAGTAGCAAGCAATGTACTTACAACAGCTTTCTGCTCTTCTGCCACATGGTGACCATTTTCCAGCTTCTGCAGATAAAAATGTCAATATTCCAAACATGCACACTAACAAAGAGACAATGAGAACCTGCATAATGTAACAAGTACAAATTACCCCATCTATAGGGGTTGAGATGTGCTCTGCTATTGTTTTCACAGATGAGTTTAGCCGAGATTGTTTCTGAAGAACATAGTTTGCAGATTCCATGTCTGAGAAATTCTCTTCAAGCCTGTCAATATTAATTTAATAGAAAATGAACATGATGATAGAGATCTTATAACTGCAAATAGAGAGTATGGATGAGTACTGTTAAAACGCTAGGGGCAAGTAATGATTCAAATGATATCAATTAAATATTTATCTGACACTGACAAAACTTATTCACAAACAAAACCTTTGCATAGCAGTCTTCAACTGGACTACTTTCGATTCTGCATCCATAGCTTGCTTCAACCTTTCTTCACCAATTCTGCTTGCCTCTTCATACCTTTTTTCTGTTTCATCAATCTTCTTTTCCAGTGAACTCACCAAGTTCTGAGATAGACTCCAGGAAGCACTATATTAGTTACATGAAATAGCAACCTATCTTATGGGAAGTATGAGAATATTGAAGTGTATCAATAAGCCTTTCTTTCAATATAAAGCCAATATCTAGGCCCACAACCAACTTACCTTGAGTTTGTCATTTTCACTACTAAGCTTCTCCAACAAAGAATGGTCAACAACTGGAACCTCCTGTATGACAGGCTCTCTCTCCATTGCTCTTTTTATAGCCTCCCGCTCCTTTTCAAGAAGAACCTTAGTTTCTTTAAACTGAAGTTGCATGTCTTGCAAAGCAGACTGTAATTTTTCGTTTTCTCGTGTTTTCGATTCTTCCAGGTCAACCTATAATTAATATTGAAGATTTAACAAGCTTTGTGAGGGATGATGTAAATTTTGTGTGTGTGGGTGTGTGTCATTACTTTCTTACATCTTTGTCATCTCTTTCCATCAGTTACACAAATCAAGTTTGCTCCTCTAAGAAAAGAAACAAGTATTTCTATAGATCTAACAGAACATACTACAATATTTCACTGAAACTCAGTGGTGAGCTAAATTAATACTGCAGGAAAATTGCCAGTTTGTCACAGTAAAATGATTTCAATTAGCAGCTAGCGATGGCAAAATCGTAGTCATTTACCCTCAAACGTTTTTCCAGCTGCAACCTTAATGTAAGGTCTTCAACTTGCTTTTCAAGCTTATTTTTGGCAGCTTGGAGAGCTCCTGTTTCTTTTGCAGCCTGCAACAAATACAATGATTCGGAATTTTTCAATTACTGAATAACAAACTCAAGGTGAAAATGTAGGCAACTAATTAAATAATCCAAGAGAAAACAGATTATATACATGAGCTAATAAGACCTCTTGCTGGAAGAGTATAATTGCTGCAGGTTTTCATGCTACCGTGCTACAATGATTATGGCTTAGCTTAGAGTAGATAAAGGGAACCTTAACACAGATCTCATGAATAAGGCACAATAGGTATCCAAACTTGACAGGATTTACTTCTCACAATTGCCCAAAAGCGGTCAAACGTTACTTGCTACTCTAAATAACCTTAAGGCTAAGGTACAAAGGAATTCTGCCACAACCCAGTGCCAAAAGTTTATCCTGAGTCCTAGGCAATACTTTTAAACTTACAGTTTTACTTGAAACATATTTCATTGATGGAGTCAAAGGACTACTTACCATCTTGAGTTTCCGCAGTTCTCGCCGGGCAACTTTTCCTCTCCATGCACATTGTGTTGTAATTGCTGCTTTCTTTAATTTCATAAAATGAAGTTGTGCTAAGTATTTCCGGCAGTGGCTCTGCAATACACAAAATCATAGGAGTTGGGAGGATAAACTATTTGAAACCTAATAAAAAAAATAGATACAGCCAAACTCAGCAACAAGGGAATGGATCCCCTAATGTTTAATTTGGTCATGTTTGGTCATGTTATGAGAGAGAAAGACACAAACATTTTAAAATGGTAGGACCCAATTCAAAATGTTTGTGTCTCTCTCTCATAACATGATCAAACATGACCAAATTCAACATGAGAGGATCCATTCCCCAGCAACAATAGTTTTGTAAGGGATCAGGATGTATGGAAAATATTGATAGTAACAATGTTTAAAATATGGCGTCAAAAAATGTTTAAAATATTTTTATGATGGCTTTTCAAAATATTCCCTACCTGAATGACAATTGCTGCTCTAGTCCGCCTTCTAAAGCACAGCTCACAACGAGCAGCCATCCCCCGAATCCCTGTCTGAATAGACACAGCAGAGGTATACAATTCTTTGTATGCCTTCTTAGCAACATGCATTCGGAAATACCTCTGAATCATCAGACTAGAAGCCTCCTGACGCATTCCCTCATAAACTTGCCGAGCAAGTTGTCCTGCAGTCAGTAAAAAGAAACGCATCAACCAGATCAGACTTCAAAAGTTTTTCACCAAATCCAAACTGTGAGCTAATATTGAACAAGCAAATGAGCAGAGACCTCTGCATGCAGCTTGAATCTGCACAGCAGACAAACATAGTGAGACAAAACTTCGACGGGCCAAAAACGAGCGAACTTTCCTCTGAATAATGCTTGCTGACTTTCCTAAGATCTCACTTCTACGGGTATCTAGTTCTGCCATTTGACCAGCTCGAAGAAACACCTTTGTTTTACCAATCTATGATAATAAACAGAACTAGTGCAATTAGTTACATAGAAATATAAGCCTTGTATGAACAATCTACAATCACCTAATGTAATGGAAAACGTCATAGCAGAAAGTGCAAATGAGCATAATCAGCAAATCATGTTCATTCCACACTCGTCAAAGATGTGAAGAAAAAGGTTACCCGTGCTCCTAGAAGCAATTGCAAAGCCAAAATGGAAGGTTAAAATTATGTTATACTTAGATTGGGGAGTTTTCTTCATATTCAAGTCAGTGAAAATTTCTGAGGAACTGAGGAATAAACATTTACTTATCCAAGTGATTCTTATTTAGTAGACTATAAAAACTTCTTGTGCCCCATTTCCCAAACAAACTTATCCCGAAGTCCATTGATCAAACAATAATACAAGAATAAGACTCCCAAAGAATTAAAGGTCTGATCACATAGTAATAGTTACCTGATATCCTTCAAGTCCAACATTCTCTAGGATCCTCTTGGAAGCATTGATCTCATCGGAACTATAATTAAAACATGAAATAAGTCAGCATTTTTAGAATCTGATGTGCCTGATATGGAAGATGAACAACTTAGATACCTTCCATCCAAAGCATCGGGTGCAAGAAGGCTAAATCGATCCACAAATTCGTCATAGGTTTTTCGAGTGGGATACCCAGCACAGCTTATCCTGATCGCCTCCATAACTCCCTACAACCAGAAATACTATGTAATAAGCATAAACTCACGTAATATCAGGTTACATTTCAATTAAAGCATGAACTATGCAGTCATAAACCATGAAAAAAAAAATGTTAGCAGTCAGTCTTACCCCACAACGCAGTTGCAGCAAAACATTTTTATTCTCAAAGATTGCTGGCTTAAGAAGATTATTGGGTTTTACGCAGCGAATGTAGTGTGGTTCAGTGGCACTGAGAGTTTCAAGCAAAGATTGCAATTGTTGCTGCAGGACATATGTAGATATTTCAAAACCACAAAGATTAAGCAAGACAAATGTGCTGTTTCCAACAACAAAGAAACCAACCTTAAATCGGGAACCTATAGAAGAGAACTTTGATTGTTTGGACGATTCCTCAGGAGAAGGGGGAAACAAACCCGATACAAAGGGGCATTTAGAAGCATAAAGAAGTGCCTGGTGTTCAGCTACAACATAATCTTTGTTCTTGTCGAGGAACAATTCAGTTTGATAAGTGACCTACGATTGACAGAAATTAGGTGCAAATGTTTTCCAAAAATGAAATTAAAGACATCTAGCATTCTGGACCTGTATTATACCATAGATGTATCCTATTTATTATTTATATCTCTAAATTGGAAAGTTCCAACTGTCCCAACTTACATCACCAGCATAATGGCAAATTGTGAAGTCACTACGTGATAATTTGGGCTTGCTAAACCTTTTATGGTTTTTGAAGGTCTGATAAAGCTTTTGGGCAAAAGTTTCTTGTGTTGATCTAGGAAACATGCTGCATGACACAAACACATACAGATATCTGAGCATCAACAGATATACTTAAAGAAAATGGCCTATTAGTGTACTAGTATACTTACCAAGCTTCATCAAGAAGAGCAATAATGCCACCAGGTTTCTGAAAATGAATGCGAGACAATTGAAGGGTTAAAAAAATTTTAAGCAATAAATAATAAATTCACTAATGACAAAGTGCACAAGCAAAATTATAACCATCACCTTTCACCACCACATTTTATACATGATTTTTTACACAAATTGATATCATGTACAAAAGTATGGAACAAGAGACAAAGCCAATCAAAATACAAATTTCGAATTAAAAGTGGAAACCTTTTCAATGAGATCCAAAATATCTTGGTTGTCAACGAATTCAATGTAACTCCAATCAATCTCCTCTTTTTTGTATTCTTCTTGCTCCATTTTGAAAACATGCTGCAGAACAAAATATTTGAGCAATACATGAGCATGTGGAGATAAACAAAAAATAAGTGATGTTAGTGTCTGCGTTTCAAATATATAAGCAAGCGATATCAACAGTTATAAACAAAGTAATATCTCACTAACAAACAAACCTGATTAAAATGTTGCTGAAGCTTTTCATTGGTCAAATTAATACAAAATTGCTCAAAACTGCAAAGTACACATAACAAGCCAGTATAATATACCAAATCAACAATGCCACCTTTGCAGAAGGTACAGCTTATGCAGAATGAGATTGATGAGTGATAAAAAAGAATGAGATTTTCAACAGAATGTAGTTTAATAGGAAATCAAACTAACAAAAGTATTAATTGCATAAGCATTCTTAATCACAAGCCAGGTTATAATGAACTAAGGATGGACCAAATGATATCACCGATTCATTCTAGAACCTAAGAGTATGATGACTACTTGAGGAGGACATCATTGACTCCCAACCAATCTGTAACTTTCTAGGAGGAACTGTTCATTTGAAGAGAATGGAGGTTGTTTACAATTTTACACAAGGTGTACCAATAACAAACCTGTTAGTCTTGAAACTCTCGAAACCATAAATATCCAGCACGCCAATTAAGGATTTTGACTCAGGATCTTGCCCAATGGAATTATTAATATTATCAACCAACCTACAAAAGCATGAAAGAAAAGTAAAGAAACGGAGATTAACACTTGGAGTAAAGTGGTCAAACTTGCCAGTAACTGTAACCAAGGTTCAAACAAATATATCTTCGAGCAGTCTGTTCACAGGCTTACCAGTCAAACAACCTCGTGTACACAATCTTAGCCAAAGCATCTCGGCTGAGTGCAGCAGTTTCTGGATCCAGCCATTTCGTAATTGTTTCATCGCGAGTAACAATTACGCGTTTACACAGAGAATCTTCAAGTGCCTTTTCATCACACCTGAATACAAATTATCAGCCAAGGTTGACAAAATATGAAAAGCAAAACCTTTAACTGATGCAAGTTTGTAATGTTCTCACATGAAAAGCTCAGCCGCAGTCTGTAGATGGAACCGAGATTTTTCATCTTTCGGTACAGATGAATCTATCTCCTTCCCTTTTGCAAACTCAATGTTGCCGAGATGCAAAATTGCAGCAACAACTCGAAATATTGCATCCTGAAGAGTGATGGGTGTAAATGGAAAAACAAAGCATTGAAGCATTGCATAGGTCATAAATTAAGAATCTAATCATGAACTTAAAGAAACTACCTATATAATACCTGCTCCTCAGAACTTATTCCAACAACATCCATTGCTCTCTTTGTAGCAATATATTCTTTAGATTCATCAACCCCTTCCAACTCATAGCAATTTGATTGATTCAGATAATGAAATGTTCTTGGGTTTCCTAACTTATACTTCTTAGCATCCTGTCAATAAGAAAGGTCCACAAATATTAAAGTAAATAAAATTCAAAAAATTAAGCACATGCTAAGCAAAAAGAACTTCCAAATTACTTCCTATCAGAGCATAGCGACTGAGTTGTGTTAAAGCATACATAAAGATGACAAAAAGGAAAGTAATTAATTATTCTAATTGTAAGTCACTCAAATTTATGAATTAATACAGAAACAAATCAATGTAAGCAAAAGAATCTCATTACCTCAGGTGGTGCAGCACAGAGCATGTAGAAACAGTGATAATTCCTCTCTGGATCTGACACCTGACAAACACGTGATCTTTCCAGCAGATAAGTTCTGATAGCAGCTCCCGAAATTCTTCCCCTCTGATCAAATTGAATCTCCACAAACTTACCAAAACGACTGTAGCAGTCACAAATTAGAAAAGAAAACAAATAAGACATTAGGGCTATGCTATATAACTACATAAAAATAAAACTTCCTATTATTTCCCACCTTGAATTATTGTTCCTAACCGTCTTTGCATTGCCAAAGGCTTCTAGAACAGGATTGGACTGCAAATCACGGAGGAAAGGGCAAAAAAGGTCAAGTGGATATAAGTTAAGTTTTCAAGAAATTTAGACACTGCAAAATGCAAATGATTAAAAATAAATTAATAAATTTATGATAGCCAAATTAGCTTGGCGAGCTAAATTTGTGAAGTCTGATTCTCTTACCTCCAGGACTTTTTGCTCAACAGTTCTACCTTCAGCAGCACCAGCTCTCCCTCCCATGTATGCAAGATACCGCATGAGTAACTTAGTACTTTCTGTTTTACCGGCCCCACTTTCACCACTAACCAATATTGACTGGCTGATTCCCTCATTTATCATAAGCCTATACCACAATAATTTATACAGTTAGGCTTGTAAATTAATAGCAAGCTATATTTACAGGACTGATACAAAAATTACCGATATGCAGCATCTGCAACAGCAAAGGGATGTGGACTTAGCTCACCAAAAGCTGCTCCTTTATATTGTGCCATCATGTGACTATCGTATAAATGAGGAAGCTTTATGAAAGGGTTCACAGCAATCAATATATTTCCAGTGTAAGTCTGGAAGCAGAGTATTGGTATTAGCACGTGTCGAGAAATTATGAAACGTGAAGATACTAACAAAAACAGAATGAAAATGCATTAAGAACAACGCTCCACCCACACAACAAGACAATATTTGGAGAGTTGGCATCTGAAATACATACGTAAATTTCATTGATATCGTATCTTGATCTCAGATTATCTAGGACTCCAGGTTCGTGCAGGTATGCAAGCTTTGTCATATCATCTACTCCACTGGGTGGGACTTCGGTATCTTTATGATAAATACTGGAAGCTTTAAAGACAACCTGTGAATTTCGAGACAAACAAGAGAGGTAAAGATTCAAAAAATTTAAGACATCGTTAGAAGGTTCAAAATCTTAAGCTACCTTAAAACATACATAAGTACACCAAATCAAGCAAAAGGCATGCAGCAAGAAAGGAAGAAATGTTTTCCCTAAACCACCCTATCTTCATCATTCTATCCTTCAAAGATTCCCACAAGTCATTCATGTTCACTCAAAGTAAAACATAAATTCAAAGAACAAGAGAATGCATTAGTGAGACCCTGAAATGCATTCCCACACTCACCGTCTTCCCTGAAGTGCAAAGAACTTTGATTTCTTCTCCATTAACCTCCAAGACTTCGCCATCTATCCAAGCTACATCAGAATCCTCAACCCAAACATGCGAACCAATTACAAGATTGGCAGCAGCAGCCTACAATGCCGAGAGAGAATCACAAATTAACTGCACTTAACTACTACCAACAGAATTCATTACCACTCTACCACAAAAGATTACATTAAATTTATTAATTGAATTACGACTAATGAGGAATTAATAAGCAGTTAAGTGTCACAGTCAGACGCGAGCAAAGGACGTAAACTTGTCCTACAACAACATAAAGGCAGCAAAATTATGAAGTCGTTATAGATTTGTAGTTCCTACTGCCTAGTTAAGAACGGAAGCAGCATTCACAGAATCACAATCATAGCTAAATCAAATTTTCTAAAAGGTCCAAGTAAAATAACTGCAAATTAATATGAATTATAAATCCCCATAGAAACTAAGACATTGCAGCTTCCGGTTTATCCATAAAGCATAGTTATGAAGAAAAGCATTATTGACTATAGAATAGGACTCCTACACTAGCTGTTGGCAATTTAAAAAAAAACAATGAGCACATTCACAAAGATTATACACTTCAAATTGAACGAGATTACAACTAAAACCATATATGAACCAGTTCAAAGATAAAAGCATTATCCAATTCAGCTTTCTATGCAATGAGAGATCAGTTCATCGACACAAGTAAACGAAAAATCCCATTCTTATCTAATAGGAGAAAAACCACAACCCCATATCCAAAAATCCATTTCAACAAGGTGGAAATTGCAAGACTTGGAATTGACTTAACCAAGACCACAACACAAAAACAAAAAACCAATGTGAATGAGGAAATGGATATACCATTTTCTGAAGGAGATCAGATCAAAACTTCAGCTTGCAACCGGATCTACTTGCAATGCCTCAAGGGCTACCACTCCACCACTCAAAAATGAAAGATCTTGGCAGTGCCCCACCACGCTTTTGCAGCAAAACTTGCACAAATGCGAGCTCTAAAACAGCTCCAAACGGTGAAAACAGAACAAAAAAACAAAAGGGTATGTATATATATCTACGAAGTGATAAAGAAGGATAAAAAATAGTGAAGAAAAGAAAGAGAAGCTTGAAACTCTTTCAACAAGACCAAAACTTTTGAAGAAGGGAATAATAAGCCAATAGTGTAACAGCAGGCTTTTGCTTCTGTAATGGAGTTTCTCTGGTATTGTATATGCTGCTCTCAGTGTTTCTTAGTATTTTCCACCAATTTTTTTTTTTTTTTTTTTTGCTTCTTGGGTAAGTTCATCCGTTAAAGAAAATGGACACAAATGCTGTTCACTTTTGGATTCAGGTAAAAAAAAAGGAGTTTTTTTTCTTCTTACGAATGTGGGGTGAGGGATTCCGGAACTACCCCTTCATGTAGCAATGAATTATAAGTTTAAAAGTTTAATGTCCAAATTAGTTCCTAAACAAAATGCCCGTGTTAAGTGGTATTTGAAAGGAAAAATATCAATTTAATTTTTGAAAATGTCAACATAATTTATTAAATCTTGATAATGTATTTCTTATTAGCTCTTGAAATTTCAAAAAAAAAAAAAATCACAACAAAAAAATTAATTGTTACAAGGTTTTGAAATTTCAAGAATTACGTTAACATTATTTTAGGGATTAAATTGAGTATCGATATATTTTTCATAAACTAAATCTGACTATTAAACATCGTGGAGAAACAGATAAATGGGACACCAAAAAATATAGGAGAAAGATAGATAACAGAGAAATAACAATTGTATTATCTGAGTTATGTTTACAATAGATAGTGACCCTATTTATAGGCTGAAAACCCAACGACCAAAATTCAACGCCTAAAAACAAATCACAATCAATTACAAGACCTTACAAGATCAAATCAAGCTAGATTTAATATTCTAGATTTATTCTTAACACTAACATTAGCCTTGAATTAAATTTAGATTAATGAATAATCTTCCTAATACATATTTTACCAAACCTTCATGTCTAGTCACCTATAAAATTGTTAAGTTTTATCGTCCCACTATTTTAAGAGCAGAGCATATAATTATGCATGATTAAATAAAAATATAAAATTCTTGTAAACTATTATACGAAAATTAATTTCTTATTTTGTTTCATATTTAGAATGATTTGTAATTTTTTTAAGAAAATATATAATTTATATTTATTATATTTCTAGATTTTTTCTACAATTGTTTTGGAGGAATCACTCTCATTAAACTTATTTCATTTAACCTCATTAAATCATTGTTATTTTAAATTTCAGATATCACTCAATATATTTTACTTGATCCCACTAATTTTTTTATAATTTAGATTTTAATAAACATATTCAATTTGTCTCATTTAAATTTTTGTAATTTAAATTTTAGTATTCTCTTAAGTCTAACATTTAAAAAATACAAAAAAATAAAGCTCAAATAATTAATATAAAAAATAAGATAAAATAATTTTTATGCATAATACCAATATTAAACTAGTTACTCTTTTTTGGTATGTCTTTTGTAATAGTCTTACAAATGAATAAAATATATAAATTTATTATGAAAGAATGTGTCACACATTTTTCAAACAGTAACATTTCTTATGTTAGTCACTGTTGTAAAAGATATTTTGCTTATACATTCAAAGTCTTTGGGTAAGAAATAGAGTTACAAACTTACTTAGTTTAAAATACAAAATATAGTCATATCTTATTAATATTAGATATGATATTCTTTAGGGTTAAATATGTTTTTAGTCTTGTAAAGTTAAAAAATTCGTGTTTGGTCCCTGAAAAATTTTCATTAGGAATTAGTCCCTCAAAATTTTTTGGGTAAGTTTTAGTCTCTGTCATAAAAATGAGACATTAAGTGTTAACGTGTCTGTTAAATGTGTCACGTAACACCACAGGTGACGTGTCACTTGTCACATTTAACGGTTATATCAGTACTTAACGTCTCCTTTTAATGGTAAAGATTAAAACCTACAAAAAAAATTAGGGACTAATTCCTAACAAATTATTTTTTGAGGACCAAAAATATAATTTTTAATTTTACAGAGATTAAAAACATATTTAACCCTATTCTTTATAAATATTTATAAGTGTCGTTAGACTTTTTAATCAATAAATTTATTTTTCTTCTCGTAAAAAAAAAAAAAAAAAAANACAACACACCGTTTATCTCTCAACTTTGTCTAAAAAATATGTTACCTTTAAAAATCAAAAGATTTGAGGCGCTAAACCTGCTGCGCCAATCATGGTCGGCATCAACGTCTTTGGATGCTACCCTGCTGGTCCCGCTTTTCTCTCCTTATTCATACATACTAATAAGATTATATCTATTCTCTGGTATTTTGGAAACTTTCTTTTTTATATAATTTAATTTAGTCAATATTAATTTCAGTAAAAATTAATTTTTAAAAATAAAGTAAAAGTTGCTTGGTATTCTTCGTTAGAAAGCAATTTGACCAAATTAACTGGCATAATTTTTTTAATATATTTAATTAATAGTGTAAAATATTTTATACAAACATCATAATATTCCTTAAAAAAAAGGTATTTAAGTTGGTAAAATTTTAATTTAAAAATTAAAATTTGATAATTTTATAAGTTTGAAGAGGTTAATTAATCTCACTATTTTTTCGATCACATGTAAAATATTATTTTTGACATCATTAATGATAGGTGAAAAAATTATATAAATTGCTCTGTTAGATGTAATATATTATATAAACTTATATAATTATTTAATATAATGATAAGAAAACTGAAAACTTGTTAATTTCTTTACTTTTCATTATATATTATATATAGATAAGGGGTAAATTGGTCCATGCATACATGTATAATAGGTGTATGACAATGGTTACGAGCGTAATTTTAAAATTTTTCCATATATGACGGACCAAATCAGCGTCTCTACCATGGATAAAATAAAGTGAAAAATTAAATAAAATGAAAAAGAAAAGGAAGAATAATTGTGATTAGAAAAATCATTGCCCCAAAATTCCAAAATTTTACTGTACCACATTAATTGTCAAATCATTTAACTTTTGTGAAAATATTTTGAAAGGTCTATCATATTAAACTGTAAGTTGAAACAAAAAGAAATCTCGCAATATTACAGTATAGAGGAAACTATTTATCATATCAAAAACAGCATTTATAAAATTAAACCACGTGAAACGCTAAACTAATAAAATAATAATAATAATAACTATCCTGTTGAATTTTAATTATTTATACTATGTATGAAGGAAATTCTCCTTAGCAATTGTATTTCTTACAACTCTATTGAATTTTTTTAAAGACTGTTGTTTTATCTATATTATTCGCTCAACCCACCTTTTAACATCTTTTAAATATATATCATAATTTCATATAAGTAACCATTTCAATATTTATGAAATAAAAAAAAAAATGACTCATGTAGCTAGTTGACATAACGTGCTATATTTTGGCCAATGTGTGCCGAAATGGCAACATATTTATATTTTATAAAATAAAATCTGACAGAGTATCTATATATATATATATATATATANTAAATCTGACAACTTTTTAATATTTGTCCATACGGAAATGCAGGTATACAAATCTCAAAGGGCGTACATAGTCCACCCAAAAATGATGGAAAATAAGCATAATGTATAGGATGGTGACCAGCATGCACGTTCTCATTTTTACAACTGCTAAGAAAATATGGGCAAATTTGGTTCAGCGTAAATAAGTCATTTTGGTCATTGAAATTTAAATTTTAATTTTTTAGTTATTAAAATTGTAAGTTGTATGTCAAATTAATCACTCAATTAATTATTATTATTGTATTGCCACTAAAAACTAAAAATATAATTGTGATGATACTTGAAATTACAAACCTTAGTTGTTATTTTAGTTTCATTTATCACTATAACTGCTCTGGCAACTTCATTTGCAACTTCAAATGCAATTATAACTCAATTGTTGTTATTATCTATTTAAATATGATAAATAATACAATAATAATAATAAACTAATGAACTAATTTGACCTATAATGTACAATTTTAGATATTAAAAATTCAAAATTTAAATACCAAAATGACTCAAACTAAAACGAGCATTACCCTAAGAAAATATAGAAATTGTAAAATGTATGTGTACACGTATATATTGCAAGAGTTGTCTTCGTAATAAGTATCATGTGCTATTTCTTTTTTAATTGCTTAAGTATTTTCTAACAAAATAATATATTCTCTTTTTTTTTTCTGGTGAGAACTATATTTGTGTTTGATTATAGAGTGATTGAAAAATGAGAACGTGTATCGCACTTACACAAGTAATTATTATTGTTATTATTATTAACAAGCCTGCACCCACTTTAGATTTCATTTCAATCGATCAGATTGAGCAGGCAATCCTCTAACCATAATTGATAGTTAATAATAACACCGAAAAGTAAGAACCTCTCTTATTTATTATCAAGTTTATGTACAAAAAGTATAGGAAATATCTTACAAGAACAACCACCACAAAGCGTTGTCATTTCAACAGCAGGGTTGTGTCTAGCATAAAAAAGGTGCTAGGCGTGGATCTGTGCGATATGGAAGGCCAGTTCTAGCTCCCAAAGCTCTACACTTGGCAGCTGCCTGCAGTCATTACCACGAGATTAACAAAATAAATAAATACTAACCTTCATTGTCCAATTCTCTTTCTTTGGTTTTTAACTCGGAAATGCCACTCTGAAATACTGAATAGCATTCTTTGAATAATAATAATCTTGGATTCTTGGGGCAACTTACCACTTGAGCAGCAAATGGCAACATTTTCTCTGGTACCATGTTTGCGCAGATAGCTACAAAATAAGTCAGAGCATAAATAAGTATCCTAAACCTTTGAGTGTAAAGGTTTTTTTTTTTTCATTGTAATTCAATTAAATCATTTAATATACATATGACTTTTCAAGTAGTAAATGAGAAAGTCAATTATTTTTTGCTTATATGACAATATTTAATTAGATGAAAGTATATAAAAAAAAAAGAACATTACTCTGCCAGTACATAACAATTAAATTCCTAAACCTTTTAACAAATATGTTGCACTCAAACGGCAACTGTGTCATTTATATATCAGAGGACTACACATGAGCTCTTTGATTGGTTACTAGGAAGAGTATCCCTTTGTACCATGCAAAAAATAAAACTAGTTTCCCTTCTATTACCGCTGTTGCTAACTACATAGCCAAAAGGAACTACAGTAAAGTTGCAAGCAAACTGATAAAGATTTCTAAGAGAATAATGTGCGAAGCAGGTCAGGGTAAGACCTCCAAAACCCTGCAGATATGTGGAGACATGACAAGCTAAGCCCTACATTAATTGACGTAAATGGAATCCCAGAAGATTTTCTCCAATAAAAAAGATTGAATCCACATTGACCTTTTTGTTCCTTTTTTTTTCCCTTCTAATTCTGTTAAAAATGGTAACATGAATAAGTTGAAAAAAAAAAGAAAAAAAAACCTAGCAAGTCTGAAGTAACAAGCTAGGATGGAAGGACAAATAATCTTCCCAGGTCAGTGGCTATACCTACCATAAATAATGGCTCCAATAAATGCATCCCCAGCACCAGTTGTATCAATCAGCTCAGAATCTGGTATTTTCTCTGCTGTTCCAATAAAGAATCTCCCACAAACTGTCCCTATTCCATTTGCTCTAAATTTTGTCACCACCTGGGAAAATCATCAAAGTGATTCCTTCCAATGCTTTTGAAACATCTCATGCATCAATTCAGTGAACCAAAAGATGTAACTTGTAAGACACATTCTAACATTCAAGCATGTGTTTTACTTCCATGTTTGCTTTTGCTTGGCTCTTATCTTGTATGCTAAACATCAAAATCACGAAGGTTAAGTAGTGGAATTTGACTATTTTGGTGAATGTTGGTAAACTCAACCACCCAAGATCCTCAATTGTCAATATGACAAGGCGCTTTTATATCAGCCATG
The DNA here is from genome assembly GCA_003254905.1 of Nissolia schottii. NCBI lineage: Eukaryota > Viridiplantae > Streptophyta > Magnoliopsida > Fabales > Fabaceae > Nissolia > Nissolia schottii. Next base: position 697,892 of record QANU01099453.1, read on the forward strand.
GCCCTCCGAGATCTAAATTAATAAGCTTTTATACTTAATGCTGCATTTAGAGAATATCTCTACAGATTAAACTAAAAGTTGTAGAATTTTAGGTTCAACAATATTTTACCGATGATATACAGGTTGGAAAAGCCAAGCTATTATCTTTCCCTTTGTATAAGGATTCTAAGAAACTCTCTACATCCCTTTCTTCAATGTCAGCATCCCCTGCCAGAAAGGGCATCAGATTTGTACGTTAAATATTTGCTTGAAGAAAAAAAAATGCAATTCAAAGCAATAATTTTCCAACATTATACTACCCTTCAAGAATTTAAAAGGTTAAACTGCAAAAGGGCAGTTGTGTATTTACCGTTTGGACTTCTTTCCAACATTAGACATCCATCTGCACCCAAAGTCACAATCACAAATTTGATATTTGGCAATCTAAAAAGCATGGAAACCAGTGCACTCGGGATAGACGATGCCTGTGTCCAAGCCTAACATGGACATACAAAACAAACAAATCCAAAATAAACTACACCACAAAGGACTAAACATAAGGAGAAACATGTGGACACATCACAAATCACAGGAGCACCACACTGACATGGCAATTCAGGCTCATCGTGACATAAATAAACAGGAATCAAATATAAAATATAAATGCATAATGAAAGTGCCAAATGAGGAACATGTAATATATATATATATATATATATATATAT